>JAUMJJ010000301.1:0-142500 GCA_033556795.1 Tapera naevia | reverse complement strand
GGAGAGGGAGGAGGAGGAGAGGGAGGAGGAGGAGGAGGAGGAAGAGGAGGAGAGGGAGGAGGAGGAGGAGGAGGAGGAGGAGGAGGAGAGGGAGGAGGAGGAGGAGATGGAGGAGATGGAGGAGGAGAGGGAGGAGGAGGAGAAGGGGGAGGAGGAGAAGGGGGAGGAGGAGGAGGAGAGGGAGGAGGAGGAGGAGGAGGAAGAGGAGGAGAGGGAGGAGGAGAGGGAGGAGGAGGAGGAGGAGGAGGAGGAGAGGGAGGAGGAGAGGGAGGAGGAGGAGAGGGAGGAGGAGGAGGAAGAGGGAGGAGGAGGAGGAGGAGGAGAGGGAGAGGGAGAGGGAGGAGAAGGAGGAGGAGGAGGAAGAGATGGAGGAGAGATGGAGGAGGAGGAGAAGAAGAGGAGGAGATGGAGGAGTGGGAGGACAAGGAGGAGGAGGAGGAGAGGGAGGAGGAGAGGGAGGAGGAGGAGAAGGAGGAGGAGAGGGAGGAGGAGGAGGAGGAGGAAGAGGAGGAGAGGGAGGAGGAGGAGGAGATGGAGGAGGAGAGGGAGGAGGAGGAGATGGAGGAGTGGGAGGACAAGGAGGAGGAGGAGGAGAGGGAGGAGGAGAGGGAGGAGGAGGAGAAGGAGGACGAGAACGAGGATGAGGTGGAGGAGGAGGAGAGGGAGGGAGGAGGAGGAGGGAGGGGAGGAGGAGGGGGAGGAGGAGGAGGGGGAGGAGGAGGAGAGGGAGAGGGAGGAGAGGGAGAGGGAGAAGGAGGGAGAGGGAGGAGGAGGGAGGAGGGGGAGGAGAGGGAGGAGAGGGAGGAGGAGAGGGAGGAGGAAGAGGGAGGAGGAGGTGGAGGAGGAGGGGGAGGAGGAGGAGGAGGTGGAGGGAAGGAGGAGGAGGAGGAGGTGGAGGGAAGGAGGAGGAGGAGAGGGAGGAGGAGGAGGAGAGGGAAGAGGAGGAGGAGGGGGAGGAGGGGGAGGAGAGGGAGGAGGAGGAGGGGGAGGAGGGAAGGAGATGGAGGAGATGGAGGAGGAGGAGGAGAGGGAGAGGGAGGAGAAGGAGGAAGAGAAGGAGGAGGAGATGGAGGAGCAGATGGAGAAGGAAAAGAGAAGAGGGAGAAGGGAGAGGGAGGAGGAAGAGAAGGAGGTGGAGGAGAGGGAGATGGAGGAGGAGGAACAGGAGGAGAAGGAGATGGAGGAGAAGGAGGAAGAGGATGAGAACGAGGAGGAGGAGGAGGAGAAGAACGAAGTGGAGGAGAAGGAGGTGGAGGAGAAGAAGGAGGTGGAGGAGGAGAGGGAGGAGGAGGAGAGGGAGGAAGAGGATGAGAACAAGGATGAGGTGGAGGAGGAGGAGGTGGAGGAGAAGGAGATGGAGGAGAAGGAGATGGAGGAGAGGGAGATGGAGGAGGAGGAGGAGATGGAGGAGGAGGAGAAGAAAGAGGAGGAGATGGAGGAGAAGAAGGAAGAGGAGGAGATGGAGGAGGAGCAGATGGAGAAGGAAAAAGAGAAGAGGGAGGAGGAAGAGGAGAAGAAGGAGGTGAGGAGGAACAGGAGGAGAAGGAGGTGGAGGAGAAGGAGGAGAGGGAGGAGAAGAACGAAGTGGAGGAGAAGAAGGAGGTGGAGGAGGAGAGGGAGGAGGAGAAGGAGGAGGAGAAGAAAGAGAGAGGAGGGAGGAGGAGGAGAGGAAGAGGGAGAGAGAGGAGGAGGAGAAGGAGGAGAAGGAACAGGGGGAGGTGGAAAGGAGAAGAAGAGGGATAAGGAGGAAGAGATGGAGGAGGAGGAGGAAGACGAGGAGGAGGAGAGGGAGAAGGAAAAAGAAGAGGGAGGATGAGGAGGAGAAGAAGGAGGTGGAGGAGAGGGAAGTGGAGGAAAAGGAGGTGGTAAAGGAAAAGGAGAGGGAGGAGGAGGAGGAGAGGGAGGAAAAGGAAGAGGAGGAGGGGAAGGGGAAGGGGAAGAGGAAGGAGGAGGACGAGAAGAATGAGGTGGAGGAGGAGGAGAAGGTGGAGGAGGAAAGGAGGAGGAAAGGAGGAGGAGGAAAGGAGGAGGAAAGGAGGAGGAGGAAAGGAGGAGGAGGAGGAAGGGGAAGGGGAAGGGGAAGGGGAAGGAGAAGGGGAAGGGAAGAGGAAGGAGAAGAGGAAAGGGAAGAGGAAAGGGAAGAGGAAAGGGAAGGGGAAAGGGAAGGGGAAAGAGAAAGGGAAAGAGAAGGGGAAAGGGAAGGGGAAAGGGAAGGGGAAGGGGAAGGGGAAGGGAAGGGGAAGGGGAAGGGGAAGGGGAAGGGGAAGGGGAGAGGAAGGGGAAGGGGATGAGGAAGGGAAGAGGAAGGAGAAGAGGAAGGGGAAGAGGAAGGAGAAGAGGAAGGAGAAGAGGAAGGGGAGAGGAAGGGAAGAGGAAGGGGAAGAGGAGGGGAAGAGGAAGGGGAAGAGGAAGGGGAAGAGGAAGGGGAATAGGAAGGGAAGAAGAAGGGGAAGGGGAAGGGGAAGAGGAAGGAGAGAGGAAGGAGAAGAGGAAGGAGAGAGGAAGGGGAAGAGGAAGGGGAAGAGGAAGGGGAAGAGGAAGGGGAAGAGGAAGGAGAAGAGGAGGGGGAAGGGGAAGGGGAAGAGGAAGGGGAAGAGGAAGGAGAAGGGGAAGGAGAAGAGGAAGGGGAAGAGGAAGGGGAAGAGGGAAGGGGAAGAGGAAGGGGAAGAGGAAGGGGAAGAGGAAGGGGAAGTGGAAGGGGTAGGGAAGGGGAAGAGGAAGGAGAAGAGGAAGGAGAAGAGGAAGGAGAAGAGGAAGGAGAAGAGGAAGGGGAAGAGGAAGGGAAGAGGAAGGGGAAGAGGAAGGGGAAGAGGAAGGGGAAGAGGAAGGGGAAGAGGAAGGGGAATAGGAAGGGAAGAAGAAGGGGAAGGGGAAGGGAAGAGGAAGGGGAAGAGGAAGGGAATAGGAAGGGGAAGAAGAAGGGGAAGGGGAAGGGGAAGAGGAAGGAGAAGAGGAAGGAGAAGAGGAAGGAGAAGAGGAAGGGAAGAGGAAGGGGAAGAGGAGGGGAAGGGAAGGGGAGAGGAAGGAGAAGAGGAGGGGGAAGGGGAAGGGGAAGAGGAAGGAGAAGGGGAAGGGGAAGGGGAAGGGGAAGAGGAAGGGGAAGGGGATGGGGAAGGGGAAGGGGAGGGGAAGGGGAAGGGGAAGTGGAAGGGGAAGGGGTAGGGGAAGAGGAAGGGAAGAGGAAGGAGAAGAGGAAGGAGAAGAGGAGGGGGAAGGGAAGGGGAAGGGGAAGGGGAAGGGGAAGGGGAAGGGGAAGGGAAGGGGAAGGGGAAGGGGAAGGGGAAGGGGAAGGGGAGGGGAAGGGAAGGGGAAGGGGAAGGGGAAGGGGATGGGGAAGGGGGAAGGGGAAGGGTAGGAAGGGAAGAGGAAGGGGAAGAGGAAGGGGAAGAGGAAGGGGAAGAGGAGGGAAGGGAGGGGAAGAGGAAGGAGAAGAGGAAGGAGAAGAGGAGGGGGGAAGGGGAAGGGGAAGGGGAAGGGGAAGGGGATGGGGATGGGGAAGGGGAAGGGAAGGGGAAGGGAAGGGGAGGGGAAGGGGAAGGGGAAGAGGAAGGGGATGAGGAAGGAGAAGAGGAAGGGGAAGAGGAAGGGGAAGAAGAATGAGGTGGAGGAGGAGGAAGAGGAGGAAGAGGGAGGGGAAGAGGAAGAGCTGAGCCTCCCCCCCCCCGTTAACCCCTTCCTCACCTGCAGCCGAGGGGCCGCGGCCGCCCCCGCGCGCTCCAGCGCCGCCTCCAGCGTCACCTGGACCTCGGCCAGGGCCTCCCCGGCCTCCGCCATGGCCAGAGCCACGTTCAGCAAGGTCTTCGCTTCCTGCCGGGACAGAGACCACCAGGAGCTCCTCAGAGACCTCAGGAGACCCTCAGAGACCTCAGGAGACCCTCAGAGACCTCCAGGAGCTCCTCAGAGACCTCAGGAGACCCTCAGAGACCTCCAGGAGACCCTCAGAGACCTCCAGGAGCTCCTCAAAGGCCCCCAGGGAGCTCCTCAGAGACCCCCAGGAGACCCTCAGAGACCTCCAGGAGACCCTCAGAGACCTCAGGAGACCCTCAGAGACCTCCAGGAGCTCCTCAAAGGCCCCCAGGAGCTCCTCAGAGACCCCCAGGAGACCCTCAGAGACCTCCAGGAGCTCCTCAGAGACCTCAGGAGACCCTCAGAGACCTCCAGGGGACCCTCAGAGACCTCCAGGAGACCCTCAAAGGCCCCCAGGAGCTCCTCAAAGACCTCCAGGAGCTCCTCAAAGACCCCCAGGAGCTCCTCAAAGGCCCCCAGGAGACCCTCAGAGACCTCCAGGAGACCCTCAGAGACCTCCAGGAGCCCCTCAGAGACCTCCAGGAGCTCCTCAAAGGCCCCCAGGAGCTCCTCAGAGACCTCCAGGAGACCCTCAGAGACCCCCAGGAGACCCTCAGAGACCTCCAGGAGCTCCTCAGAGACCTCCAGGAGCTCCTCAGAGACCTCCAGGAGCTCCTCAGAGACCTCAGGAGACCCTCAGAGACCTCCAGGGGACCCTCAGAGACCTCCAGGAGACCCTCAGAGACCTCAGGAGACCCTCAGAGACCTCAGGACACCCTCAAAGGCCTCCAGGAGACCCTCAGAGAACTCCAGGAGCTCCTCAGAGACCTCAGGAGACCCTCAAAGACCTCAGGAGACCCTCAGAGACCTCAGGAGACCCTCAGAGACCTCCAGGAGACCCTCAGAGACCTCCAGGAGCTCCTCAAAGGCCCCCAGGAGCTCCTCAGAGACCCCCAGGAGACCCTCAGAGACCTCAGGAGACCCTCAGAGACCCCCAGGGGACCCTCAGAGACCTCCAGGAGACCCTCAGAGACCTCAGGAGACCCTCAGAGACCTCAGGACACCCTCAAAGGCCTCCAGGAGACCCTCAGAGACCTCCAGGAGCCCCTCAGAGACCTCCAGGAGACCCTCAGAGACCTCCAGGAGCTCCTCAGAGACCTCCAGGAGCTCCTCAGAGACCTCCAGGAGACCCTCAGAGACCTCCAGGAGCTCCTCAGAGACCTCCAGGAGCTCCTCAGAGACCTCCAGGAGACCCTCAGAGACCCCCAGGAGACCCTCAGAGACCTCCAGGAGCTCCTCAGAGACCTCAGGAGACCCTCAGAGACCTCCAGGAGCCCCTCAGAGACCTCCAGGAGCCCCTCAGAGACCTCAGGAGACCCTCAGAGACCTCCAGGGGACCCTCAGAGACCTCCAGGGGACCCTCAGAGACCTCCAGGCGCTCCTCAAAGATCTCAAGAGCTCCTCAAAGATCTCAAGAGCTCCTCAGAGACCTCCAGGAGCCCCTCAGAGACCTCCAGGAGCCCCTCAGAGACCTCCAGGAGCCCCTCAGAGACCTCCAGGGGACCCTCAGAGACCTCCAGGGGACCCTCAGAGACCCCCAGGAGACCCTCAGAGACCTCCAGGAGCTCCTCAGAGACCTCAGGAGACCCTCAGAGACCTCCAGGAGCCCCTCAGAGACCTCCAGGAGACCCTCAGAGACCTCAGGAGACCCTCAGAGACCTCCAGGCGCTCCTCAAAGATCTCAAGAGCTCCTCAAAGATCTCAAGAGCTCCTCAGAGACCTCCAGGAGCCCCTCAGAGACCTCCAGGAGCCCCTCAGAGACCTCCAGGGGACCCTCAGAGACCTCCAGGGGACCCTCAGAGACCCCTAGGGGACCCTCAGAGACCTCAGGAGACCCTCAGAGACCCCTAGGGGACCCTCAGAGACCCCCAGGAGACCCTCAGAGACCTCCAGGAGCTCCTCAGAGACCTCCAGGAGCTCCTCAGAGACCTCCAGGAGACCCTCAGAGACCTCAGGAGGTCCTCAAAGATCTCAAGAGCTCCTCAAAGGCCTCCAGGAGCTCCTCAGAGACCTCCAGGAGACCCTCAGAGACCTCAGGAGACCCTCAGAGACCTCAGGAGACCCTCAGAGACCCCCAGGGGACCCTCAGAGACCCCCAGGAGACCCTCAGAGACCTCCAGGAGCTCCTCAGAGACCTCCAGGAGCTCCTCAGAGACCTCCAGGAGCTCCTCAGAGACCTCAGGAGACCCTCAGAGACCTCCAGGAGCTCCTCAGAGACCCCCAGGGGACCCTCAGAGACCTCCAGGAGACCCTCAGAGACCTCAGGAGACCCTCAGAGACCTCCAGGAGACACTCAAATATCTCAAGAGCTCCTCAAAGACCTCCAGGAGCTCCTCAAAGGCCTCCAGGAGACCCTCGGAGACCTCCAGGAGCTCCTCAAAGATCTCAAGAGCTCCTCAAAGACCTCCAGGAGCTCCTCAGAGACCTCCAAGAGCTCCTCAAAGGCCCCCAGGAGCTTCTCAGAGACCTCAGGAGACCCTCAGAGACCTCCAGGAGCTCCTCAGAGACCTCCAGGAGACCCTCAGAGACCTCCAGGAGACCCTCAGAGACCTCCAGGAGACCCTCAGAGACCTCCAGGAGCTCCTCAGAGACCTCCAGGAGCTCCTCAGAGACCTCCAGGAGACCCTCAGAGACCTCCAGGAGCCCCTCAGAGACCTCCAGGAGCCCCTCAGAGACCTCCAGGAGCCCCTCAGAGACCTCCAGGAGACCCTCAGAGACCTCAGGAGCTCCTCAGAGACCTCCAGGAGCCCCTCAGAGACCCCCAGGAGACCCTCAGAGACCTCCAGGAGCTCCTCAAAGGCCCCCAGGAGCTCCTCAAAGATCTCAAGAGCTCCTCAAAGGCCCCCAGGAGCTCCTCAGAGACCTCCAGGAGCCCCTCAGAGACCCCCAGGAGACCCTCAGAGACCTCCAGGAGCTCCTCAAAGGCCCCCAGGAGCTCCTCAAAGGCCCCCAGGAGCTCCTCAAAGGCCCCCAGGAGCTCCTCAGAGACCTCCAGGAGCCCCTCAGAGACCCCCAGGAGACCCTCAGAGACCTCCAGGCGCTCCTCAAAGGCCCCCAGGAGCTCCTCAAAGATCTCAAGAGCTCCTCAAAGGCCCCCAGGAGCTCCTCAGAGACCTCCAGGAGCCCCTCAGAGACCTCCAGGAGACCCTCAGAGACCTCCAGGAGACCCTCAGAGACCTCCAGGAGCTCCTCAAAGGCCCCCAGGAGCTCCTCAGAGACCTCAGGAGGTCCTCAAAGATCTCAAGAGCTCCTCAAAGACCTCCAGGAGACCCTCAGAGACCTCCAGGAGACCCTCAGAGACCTCCAGGAGACCCTCAGAGACCTCTAGGAGACCCTCAGAGACCTCCAGGAGCTCCTCAAAGGCCCCCAGGAGCTCCTCAGAGACCCCCAGGAGACCCTCAGAGACCTCCAGGAGCTCCTCAGAGACCTCCAGGAGCCCCTCAGAGACCTCCAGGAGCTCCTCAGAGACCCCCAGGAGACCCTCAGAGACCTCCAGGAGCCCCTCAGAGACCTCCAGGAGCTCCTCAAAGGCCTCCAGGAGCTCCTCAGAGACCTCTAGGAGACCCTCAGAGACCTCCAGGAGACCCTCAGAGACCTCCAGGAGCTCCTCAAATGCCCCCAGGAGCTCCTCAGAGACCCCCAGGAGACCCTCAGAGACCTCCAGGAGCTCCTCAGAGACCCCCAGGAGACCCTCAGAGACCTCCAGGAGACCCTCAGAGACCTCCAGGAGACCCTCAGAGACCTCCAGGAGCTCCTCAAAGGCCCCCAGGAGCTCCTCAGAGACCCCCAGGAGACCCTCAGAGACCTCCAGGAGACCCTCAGAGACCTCCAGGAGCTCCTCAGAGACCTCCAGGAGCTCCTCAGAGACCTCCAGGAGACCCTCAGAGACCTCAGGAGACCCTCAGAGACCTCCAGGAGCTCCTCAGAGACCCCCAGGAGACCCTCAGAGACCTCCAGGAGACCCTCAGAGACCTCAGGGGACCCTCAGAGACCTCCAGGGGACCCTCAGAGACCTCCAGGAGACCCTCAGAGACCTCAGGAGCTCCTCAGAGACCTCCAGGAGCTCCTCAGAGACCTCAGGAGACCCTCAGAGACCTCAGGAGACCCTCAGAGACCTCAGGACACCCTCAAAGGCCTCCAGGAGACCCTCAGAGACCTCCAGGAGACCCTCAGAGACCTCCAGGAGCTCCTCAGAGACCCCCAGGAGACCCTCAGAGACCTCAGGAGACCCTCAGAGACCTCCAGGAGACCCTCAGAGACCTCCAGGAGCTCCTCAAAGGCCCCCAGGAGACCCTCAGAGACCTCCAGGAGACCCTCAGAGACCTCCAGGAGCTCCTCAGAGACCCCCAGGAGCCCCTCAGAGACCTCCAGGAGACCCTCAGAGACCTCCAGGAGACCCTCAGAGACCCCCAGGAGCTCCTCAGAGACCCCCAGGAGACCCTCAGAGACCTCCAGGAGCTCCTCAGAGACCTCAGGAGACCCTCAGAGACCTCCAGGAGCTCCTCAGAGACCCCCAGGAGACCCTCAGAGACCTCCAGGAGCTCCTCAGAGACCTCCAGGAGCCCCTCAGAGACCTCAGGAGACCCTCAGAGACCTCCAGGCGCTCCTCAAAGATCTCAAGAGCTCCTCAAAGATCTCAAGAGCTCCTCAGAGACCTCCAGGAGCCCCTCAGAGACCTCCAGGAGCCCCTCAGAGACCTCCAGGGGACCCTCAGAGACCTCCAGGGGACCCTCAGAGACCCCTAGGGGACCCTCAGAGACCCCCAGGAGACCCTCAGAGACCTCCAGGAGCTCCTCAGAGACCTCCAGGAGCTCCTCAGAGACCTCCAGGAGACCCTCAGAGACCTCAGGAGACCCTCAGAGACCCCCAGGGGACCCTCAGAGACCCCCAGGAGACCCTCAGAGACCTCCAGGAGCTCCTCAGAGACCTCCAGGAGCTCCTCAGAGACCTCAGGAGACCCTCAGAGACCTCCAGGAGCTCCTCAGAGACCCCCAGGGGACCCTCAGAGACCTCCAGGAGACCCTCAGAGACCTCCAGGAGACCCTCAGAGACCTCAGGAGACCCTCAGAGACCTCCAGGAGACACTCAAATATCTCAAGAGCTCCTCAAAGGCCTCCAGGAGACCCTCAGAGACCTCCAGGAGCTCCTCAAAGATCTCAAGAGCTCCTCAAAGACCTCCAGGAGCTCCTCAGAGACCTCCAAGAGCTCCTCAAAGGCCCCCAGGAGCTTCTCAGAGACCTCCAGGAGCTTCTCAGAGACCTCAGGAGACCCTCAGAGACCTCCAGGAGACCCTCAGAGACCTCCAGGAGACCCTCAGAGACCTCCAGGAGACCCTCAGAGACCTCAGGAGCTCCTCAGAGACCTCCAGGAGCTCCTCAGAGACCTCCAGGAGCTCCTCAGAGACCTCCAGGAGCTCCTCAGAGACCTCCAGGGGACCCTCAGAGACCTCCAGGAGCTCCTCAAAGGCCCCCAGGACCTCCTCAGAGACCTCCAGGAGCTCCTCAGAGACCTCCAGGAGCTCCTCAAAGGCCTCCAGAAGACCCTCAGAGACTTCAGGAACTCCTCAAAGGCCCCCAGGAGCTCCTCAAAGGCCCCCAGGAGCTCCTCAATGATCTCAAGATGCCTCTCAAAGGTCTCAGGAAGCCCTCAAGGAGATGCCCTCAAAGCCCCTCCAAGAAGCCCCTGAAGTCCTTGAGATGCCCTCAGAGCCCCCCAAGAAGCCCCAGAGATGCCCTCAAAGCACCCAGGAGCCCCTGTAAGCCCCAGAGATGCCCTCAAAGCCCCAGAGATGCCCTCAAAGCCCCCCATGAAGCCCCAGAGATGCCCTCAAAGCCCCCCAAGAGCCCCTGGAAGCCCACGAGATGCCCTCAAAGCCCCCGAGATGCCCTCAGAGCCCCCCAAGAAGCCCCCAAGATGCCCTCAGAGCCCCCCTAGAAGCCCCTGGAAGCCCCCGTGATGCCCTCAAAGCCCCAGAGATGCCCTCAGAGCCCCCCTAGAAGCCCCCAAGATGCCCTCAAAGCCCCAGAGATGCCCTCAGACCCCCCCAAGAAGCCCCAGAGATGCCCTCAGAGCCCCTGAGATGCCCTCAAAGCCCCCAAGAGCCCCTGGAAGCCCCAGAGATGCCCTCAGACCCCCCCAAGAAGCCCCAGAGATGCCCTCAAAGCCCTCAAGAAGCCCCAGAGATGCCCTCAAAGCCCCCAAGTAGCCCCCAAGATGCCCTCAAAGCCCCAGAGATGCCCTCAAAGCCCCCCAAGAAGCCCCTGAGATGCCCTCAAAGCCCCAGAGATGCCCTCAGACCCCCCCAAGAAGCCCCAGATATGCCCTCAAAGCCCCAGAGATGCCCTCAAACCCCCCCAAGAAGCCCCAGAGATGCCCCTGGAAGCCCCTGAGATGCCCTCAAAGCCCCCCAAGAGCCCCTGGAAGCCCCAGACATGCCCTCAGACCCCCCCAAGAAGCCCCTGAGATGCCCTCAAAGCCCCCAAGTAGCCCCCAAGATGCCCTCAAAGCCCCCGAGATGCCCTCAGACCCCCCCAAGAAGCCCCAGAGATGCCCTCAGAGCCCCTGAGATGCCCTCAAAGCCCCCCAAGAGCCCCTGGAAGCCCCAGAGATGCCCTCAGAGACCCCCAAGAAGCCCCTGAGATGCCCTCAAAGCCCTCAAGAAGCCCCAGAGATGCCCTCAGAGCCCCCCAAGAAGCCCCCGAGATGCCCTCAAAGCCCCCGAGATGCCCTCAGAGCCCCCCAAGAAGCCCCTGAGATGCCCTCAAAGCCCCCCAAGAGCCCCTGGAAGCCCCTGAGATGCCCTCAAAGCCCTCCAAGAAGCCCCAAGAAGCCCCCGAGATGCCCTCAAAGCCCTCAAGAAGCCCCCAAGATGCCCTCAGAGCCCCCCAAGAAGCCCCCAAGATGCCCTCAAAGCCCCAGAGATGCCCTCAGACCCCCCCAAGAAGCCCCAGAGATGCCCTCAGAGCCCCTGAGATGCCCTCAAAGCCCCCCAAGAGCCCCTGGAAGCCCCAGAGATGCCCTCAGACCCCCCCAAGAAGCCCCAGAGATGCCCTCAAAGCCCCAGAGATGCCCTCAGAGCCCCCCAAGAATCCCCCGAGATGCCCTCAAAGCTCCCGAGATGCCCTCAGAGACCTCCAAGAAGCCCCTGAGATGCCCTCAAAGCCCCCCCCCCCCGACCCCCCCTCACCTCCAGGGCGTCGCCGCGCCGCAGCTCCAGCTCCTGCCGGAAGTGGCGGACGGCGCGCGCGTGGTCCCCGAGGTCCCCGAAGGTGGTGGCCAAGGAGACGTGGATGACGGCCAAGTCCTCCGGGGGCCTCCCGAGCTCCAGGGCGAGGTCCAGCTGCGCCCCAAACCCCCACCCAGGAGGTCCCATCAAGCCAGGAGAAGGCTTTTGGGTGCCACCACCCACCCAGGAGGTCCCATCGAGCCAGGAGAAGGCTCTTGAGGTGACACCACCCACCCAGGAGGTCCCATCGAGCCAGGAGAAGGCTCTTGGGGTGCCACCAGCCAGGTGAAGTCTCTTGGGGTGCCACCACCCACCCCACCCCACCCAGGAGGTCCCACCAAGCCAGGAGAAGGCTCTTGGGGTGCCACCAGCCAGGAGATGGCTCTTGGGGTGCCACCACCCCACCCAGGAGGTCCCATCGAGCCAGGAGAAGGCTCTTGGGGTGCCACCACCCACCCAGGAGGTCCCATCGAGCCAGGAGAAGGCTCTTGGGGTGCCCCCACCTCCCACCCCACCCAGGAGGTCCCACCAAGCCAGGAGAAGGCTCTTGGGGTGCCACCACCCCACCCAGGAGGTCCCATCGAGCCAGGAGAAGGCTCTTGGGGTGCCACCAGACAGGAGATGGCTCTTGGGGTGCCACCACCCACCCAGGAGGTCCCATCGAGCCAGGAGAAGACTCTTGGGGTGCCACCAGCCAGGTGAAGGCTCTTGGGGTGCCACCCCCACCCCACCCCACCCAGGAGGTCCCATCAAGCCAGGAGAAGGCTCTTGGGGTGCCACCAGCCAGGACAAGGCTCTTGGGGTGCCACCACCCATCCAGGAGGTCACATCGAGCCAGGAGAAGGCTCTTGGGGTGCCACCAGACAGGAGATGGCTCTTGGGGTGCCACCACCCCACCCAAGAGGTCCCATCAAGCCAGAAGAAGGCTCTTGGGGTGCCACCAGCCACGAGAAGGCTCTTGGGGTGCCACCACCCCCCAACCCACCCAGGAGGTCCCACCAAGCCAGGAGAAGGCTCTTGGGGTGCCACCACCCACCCAGGAGGTCCCATCGAGCCAGGAGAAGGCTCTTGGGGTGCCCCCACCCACCCAGGAGGTCCCATTGAGCCAGGAGAAGGCTCTTGGGGTGCCCCCACCCCACCCAGGAGGTCCCATTGAGCCAGGAGAAGGCTCTTGGGGTGCCACCACCCCCCAACCCACCCAGGAGGTCCCATCAAGCCAGGAGAAGGCTCTTGGGGTGCCACCACCCACCCAGGAGGTCCCATCGAGCCAGGAGAAGGCTCTTGGGGTGCCACCAGCCAGGAGAAGGCTCTTGGGGTGCCACCACCCACCCAGGAGGTCCCATCGAACCAGGAGAAGGCTCTTGGGGTGCCACCAGCCAGGAGAAGGCTCTTGGGGTGCCACCACCCACCCAGGAGGTCCCATCGAGCCAGGAGAAGGCTCTTGGGGTGCCACCAGCCAGGAGAAGGCTCTTGGGGTGCCACCACCCACCCAGGAGGTCCCACCAAGCCAGGAGAAGGCTCTTGGGGTGCCACCACCCACCCAGGAGGTCCCATCAAGCCAGGAGAAGGCTCTTGGGGTGCCACCACCTCCCACCCCACCCAGGAGGTCCCATCGAGCCAGGAGAAGGCTCTTGGGGTGCCACCACCCACCCAAGAGGTCCCATCAAGTCAGGAGAAGGCTCTTGGGGTGCCACCAGCCACGAGAAGGCTCTTGGGGTGCCACCACCCACCCAGGAGGTCCCACCGAGCCAGGAGAAGGCTCTTGGGGTGCCACCACCCACCCAGGAGGTCCCATCGAGCCAGGAGAAGGCTCTTGGGGTGCCACCACCCACCCAAGAGGTCCCATCAAGCCAGGAGAAGGCTCTTGGGGTGCCACCACCCACCCAGGAGGTCCCACCGAGCCAGGAGAAGGCTCTTGGGGTGCCACCACCCACCCAGGCCGTCCCATCGAGCCAGGAGAAGGCTCTTGGGGTTCCACCACCCACCCAGGAGGTCCCATCAAGCCAGGAGAAGGCTCTTGGGGTGCCACCAGCCACCCAGGAGGTCCCATCAAGCCAGGACAAGGCTCTTGGGGTTCCACCACCTCCCACCCCACCCAGGAGGTCCCACCAAGCCAGGAGAAGGCTCTTGGGGTGCCACCAGCCAGGTGAAGGCTCTTGGGGTGCCCCCACCCCACCCAGAGGTCCAAGGGTGGGTGGGTGGTGGTGGGAGGTCCTTCACCTGCTTCTGGTAGGACGCGGCGGCGCGGCCGAAGTCCCCGTGCCTGGAGAAGGTGTCCCCGAGCCGCTCGTAGAGCGCGACCGCGGCCTCCGGGTCCTCGGGGGACGTCTCCTCCAGGGCCTCCTGGAGCCGGGTCACCTGGGTGGCTGAGGAGGTGGTGGTTGGACATCACCACCAGCCCTGGAGATGTCCTCAAAGCACCCCCACAAGAAGCTCCTGAGATGCCCTCAGAGCTCTCACGGGGGTTTTGGGCTCCATCGAGGGGCTCAGGGGCTCCTCTGGTGGCATCTGAGGAGGTTCCCTGGACCATCTGGTGGCTCCTTGGAACCTCTGAGGGCATCTGAGGGGGGTTCTGGGCTCCACCAGGGGCTTGGTGGCCCCTCTGGTGGCATCTGAGGAGGTTCCCTGGACCATCTGGTGGCTCCTTGGACCCTCTGGGGGCATCTGAGGGGGTTCCTGGCTCCACCAGGGGCTCGGGGGCTCCTCTGGTGGCATCTGAGAAGGTTCCCTGAACCATCTGGTGGCTCCTTGGAACATCTGGGGGCATCTGAGGGGGGTTCTGGGCTCCACCAGGGTCTTCTTGGACCCTCTGAGGGCATCTGAGTGGGGTTTCTGTCTCTTCTGGTGGCATCTGAGGAGGTTCCCTGGACCATCTGGTGGCTCCTTGGACCCTCTGGTGTCATCTGGGGGGGTTCCTGACTCCACCAGTGGCTTGGTGGCCCCTCTGGTGGCATCTGAGAAGGTTCCCTGGACCATCTGGTGGCTCCTTGGAACATCTGAGGGGGGTTCTGGGCTCCACCAGAGGCTTCCTGGACCCTCTGGTGGCATCTGAGGGGCTTCCTGGCTCCACCAGGGCATCAGTGGCTCTTCTGGTGGCATCTGAGGGGCTTCCCTGGGGGTATCTGGTGGCTCCTTGGACCCTCTGGGGGCATCTGAGGGGGTTCTGGACTCCACCAGGGGCTTGGTGACCCCTTTGGTGGCATCTGAGGGGGTTCCCTGTCTCCAGAATGGGCTCCTTGGCTCCTCTGGTGGCATCTGAGGGGGTTCCTGGCTCCACCAGGGGCTTGGTGGCCCCTCTGGTGACATCTGAGGAGGTTCCCTGGACCATCTGGTGGCTCCTTGGAACCTCTGAGGGCATCTGAGGGGGGTTCTGGGCTCCACCAGGGGCTTCCAATCCCCTCTGGTGGCATCTGAGGGGGTTCCTGACTCCACCAGGGGCTCGGGGGCTCCTCTGGTGGCATCTGAGGAGGTTCCTTGGTCCATCTGGTGGTTCCTTGGACCCTTTGGTGGCATCTGAGGGGCTTCCTGGCTCCACCAGGAGCTCGGTGGCTCCTCTGGTGGCATCTGAGGAGGTTCCCTGGACCACCTGGTGGCTCCTTGGACCCTCTGGGGGCATCTGAGGGGGGTTCTGGGCTCCACCAGGGGCTTCCAGTCCCCTCTGGTGGCATCTGAGGGGGTTCCTGACTCCACCAGGGGCTTGGTGGCTCCTCTGGTGGCATCTGAGGAGGTTCCCTGGACCATCTGGTGGCTCCTTGGACCCTCTGGAGGCATCTCAGGGGGTTCCTGACTCCACCAGGGGCTCGGGGGCTCCTCTGGTGGCATCTGAGAAGGTTCCCTGGACCATCTGGTGGCTCCTTGGAACATCTGGGGGCATCTGAGGGGGGTTCTGGGCTCCACCAGGGTCTTCTTGGACCCTCTGAGGGCATCTGAGTGGGGTTTCTGTCTCTTCTGGTGGCATCTGAGGAGGTTCCCTGGACCATCTGGTGGCTCCTTGGACCCTCTGGGGGCATCTGAGGGGGGTTCTGGGCTCCACCTGGGGCTTCCTGGACCCTCTGGTGGCATCTGAGGGGCTTCCTGGCTCCACCAGGGCATCAGTGGCTCTTCTGGTGGCATCTGAGGGGCTTCCCTGGCCTAATCTGGTGGCTCCTTGGACCCTCTGGAGGCATCTGAGGGGGTTCTGGACTCCACCAGGGGCTTGGTGACCCCTTTGGTGGCATCTGAGGGGGTTCCCTGTCTCCAGAATGGGCTCCTTGGCTCCTCTGGTGGCATCTGAGGGGGTTCCTGGCTCCACCAGGGGCTTGGTGGCCCCTCTGGTGACATCTGAGGAGGTTCCCTGGACCATCTGGTGGCTCCTTGGAACCTCTGAGGGCATCTGAGGGGGGTTCTGGGCTCCACCAGGGGCTTCCAATCCCCTCTGGTGGCATCTGAGGGGGTTCCTGACTCCACCAGGGGCTCGGGGGCTCCTCTGGTGGCATCTGAGGAGGTTCCTTGGTCCATCTGGTGGTTCCTTGGACCCTTTGGTGGCATCTGAGGGGCTTCCTGGCTCCACCAGGAGCTCGGTGGCTCCTCTGGTGGCATCTGAGGAGGTTCCCTGGACCATCTGGTGGCTCCTTGGACCCTCTGGGGGCATCTGAAGGGGGTTCTGGGCTCCACCAGGGGCTTCCAGTCCCCTCTGGTGGCATCTGAGGGGGTTCCTGACTCCACCAGTGGCTTGGGGGCTCCTCTGGTGGCATCTGAGGAGGTTCCCTGGACCATCTGGTGGCTCCTTGGAACATCTGAGGGCATCTGAGGGGGTTCTGGGCTCCACCTGGGGCTTCCTGGACCCTCTGGGGGCATCTGAGGGGCTTCCTGGCTCCACCAGGGCATCAGTGGCTCTTCTGGTGGCATCTGAGGGGCTTCCCTGGCCTAATCTGGTGGCTCCTTGGACCCTCTGGGGGCATCTGAGGGGGTTCTGGGCTCCACCAGGGGCTTGGTGACCCCTTTGGTGGCATCTGAGGGGGTTCCCTGTCTCCAGAATGGGCTCCTTGGACCCTCTGGTGGCATCTGAGGGGGGTTCTGGACTCCACCAGGGGCTTGGTGGCCCCTCTGGTGGCATCTGAGGAGGTTCCCTGGACCATCTGGTGGCTCCTTGGACCCTCTGGGGGCATCTGAGGGGGTTCCTGACTCCACCAGGGGCTCGGGGGCTCCTCTGGTGGCATCTGAGAAGGTTCCCTGGACCATCTGGTGGCTCCTTGGAACCTCTGAGGGCATCTGAGGGGGGTTCTGGGCTCCACCTGGGGCTTCCTGGACCCTCTGGTGGCATCTGAGGGGGCTTCCTGACTCCACCTGGGCATCAGTGGCTCTTCTGGTGGCATCTGAGGGGCTTCCCTGGCCTAATCTGGTGGCTCCTTGGACCCTCTGGTGGCATCTGAGGAGGTTCCCTGGACCATCTGGTGGCTCCTTGGAACATCTGAGGGCATCTGAGGGGGGTTCTGGGCTCCACCTGGGGCTTCCTGGACCCTCTGGTGGCATCTGAGGGGCTTCCTGGCTCCATCAGGGCATCAGTGGCTCTTCTGGTGGCATCTGAGGGGCTTCCTTGGCCTAATCTGGTGGCTCCTTGGACCCTCTGGGGGCATCTGAGGGGGTTCTGGACTCCACCAGAGGCTTGGTGACCCCTTTGGTGGCATCTGAGGGGGTTCCCTGTCTCCAGAATGGGCTCCTTGGCTCCTCTGGTGGTATCTGAGGGGGCTTCCAGTCCCCTCTGGTGGCATCTGAGGGGGTTCCTGGCTCCACCAGGGGCTCGGGGGCTCCTCTGGTGGCATCTGGGGGGCTTCCTGGCTCCACCAGGAGCTCGGTGGCTCCTCTGGTGGCATCTGAGGGGCTTCCTGGCTCCACCAGGAGCTCGGTGGCTCCTCTGGTGGCATCTGAGGAGGTTCCCTGGACCACCTGGTGGCTCCTTGGACCCTCTGGGGGCATCTGAAGGGGGTTCTGGGCTCCACCAGGGGCTTCCAGTCCCCTCTGGGGGCATCTGAGGGGGTTCCTGACTCCACCAGTGGCTTGGGGGCTCCTCTGGTGGCATCTGAGGAGGTTCCCTGGACCATCTGGTGGCTCCTTGGACCCTCTGGTGGCATCTGAGGGGGGTTCTGGGTTCCACCAGGGCATCAGTTGCTCTTCTGGTGGCATCTGAGGGGCTTCCCTGGCCTAATCTGGTGGCTCCTTGGACCCTCTGGAGGCATCTGAGGGGGTTCTGGACTCCACCAGGGGCTTGGTGGCCCCTTTGGTGGCATCTGAGGGGGTTCCCTGTCTCCAGAATGGGCTCCTTGGCTCCTCTGGTGGCATCTGAGGGGGCTTCCAGTCCCCTCTGGTGGCATCTGAGGGGGTTCCTGGCTTCACCAGGGGCTTGGTGGCTCCTCTGGTGGCATCTGAGGAGGTTCCCTGGACCACCTGGTGGCTCCTTGGACCCTCTGAGGGCATCTGAGGGGGGTTCTGGGCTCCACCTGAGGCTTCCTGGACCCTCTGGTGGCATCTGAGGGGCTTCCTGGCTCCATCAGGGCATCAGTGGCTCTTCTGGTGGCATCTGAGGGGCTTCCTTGGCCTAATCTGGTGGCTCCTTGGACCCTCTGGAGGCATCTCAGGGGGTTCCTGACTCCACCAGGGGCTTGGTGGCCCCTTTGGTGGCATCTGAGGGGGTTCCCTGTCTCCAGAATGGGCTCCTTGGACCCTCTGGTGGCATCTGAGGGGGGTTCTGGACTCCACCAGGGGCTTGGTGGCCCCTCTGGTGGCATCTGAGGAGGTTCCCTGGACCATCTGGTGGCTCCTTGGACCCTCTGGGGGCATCTGAGGGGGTTCCTGACTCCACCAGGGGCTCGGGGGCTCCTCTGGTGGCATCTGAGAAGGTTCCTTGGTCCATCTGGTGGTTCCTTGGACCCTTTGGTGGCATCTGAGGGGCTTCCTGGCTCCACCAGGAGCTCGGTGGCTCCTCTGGTAGCATCTGAGGGGCTTCCTGGCTCCACCAGGAGCTCGGTGGCTCCTCTGGTGGCATCTGAGGAGGTTCCCTGGACCATCTGGTGGCTCCTTGGACCTTCTGAGGGCATCTGAGGGGGTTCTGGGCTCCACCTGGGGCTTCCTGGACCCTCTGGTGGCATCTGGGGGGGTTCCTGACTCCACCAGGGGCTTGGTGGCTCTTCTGGTGGCATCTGAGGGGCTTCCCTGGCCTAATCTGGTGGCTCCTTGGACCCTCTGGAGGCATCTGAGGGGGTTCTGGACTCCACCAGGGGCTTGGTGGCCCCTTTGGTGGCATCTGAGGGGGTTCCCTGTCTCCAGAATGGGCTCCTTGGACCCTCTGGTGGCATCTGAGGGGGTTCCTGGCTCCACCAGGAGCTCGGTGGCTCCTCTGGTGACATCTGAGGAGGTTCCCTGGACCATCTGGTGGCTCCTTGGACCCTCTGGGGGCATCTGAGGGGGGTTCTGGGCTCCACCTGGGGCTTCCTGGACCCTCTGGTGGCATCTGAGGGGCTTCCTGACTCCACCTGGGCATCAGTGGCTCTTCTGGTGGCATCTGAGGGGCTTCCCTGGCCTAATCTGGTGGCTCCTTGGACCCTCTGGGGGCATCTGAGGGGGTTCTGGACTCCACCAGGGGCTTGGTGACCCCTTTGGTGGCATCTGAGGGGGTTCCCTGTCTCCAGAATGGGCTCCTTGGACCCTCTGGTGGCATCTGAGGGGGGTTCTGGACTCCACCAGGGGCTTGGTGACCCCTTTGGTGGCATCTGAGGAGGTTCCCTGGACCATCTGGTGGCTCCTTGGACCCTCTGGGGGCATCTGAGGGGGTTCCTGACTCCACCAGGGGCTCGGGGGCTCCTCTGGTGGCATCTGAGGAGGTTCCCTGGACCATCTGGTGGCTCCTTAGACCCTCTGGGGGCATCTGAGGAGGTTCCTGACTCCACCAGGGGCTTGGTGGCCCCTTTGGTGGCATCTGAGGGGGTTCCCTGTCTCCAGAAGGGGCTTCTTGAACCCTCTGGTGGCATCTGAGGGGGGTTCCATGACCCCTCCAGTGGCACCTTGGGAAACCTCCTTCTCCAGAACCTTCTCCCATCCCTAGGGACACCTCCCTGGCCAAGAGGACCTCCCCCCTCCTCCAGAACCTTCTCCCACCCCTGGTTCCACCACCCAACCCTTGATTCCACCACCCAACCCTTGGTTCCACCACCATGACCAAGGGAACATCAACCTTCCCTTGAGGAACCTCCTCCTCCAAGATCTTCTCCCACCCCTGGGGACACCTCCCTGACCACGAGGACCTCCCTCCTCCTCCAGAACCTTCTCCCACCCCTGGTCCCACCACCCAACCCTTGGTCCCACCACCCAACCCTTGGTGCCACCATCCCATGACAAGGGACACCAATCTTCTCTTGAGGAACCTCCTTCTCCAGGACCTTCTCCCACCCCTGGGGACACCTCCCTGGCCACAAGGACCTCCCCCCTCCTCCAGAACCTTCTCCCACCCCTGGTCCCAACACCCAACCCTTGGTGCCACCACCCAACCCTTGGTGCCACCACCATGACCATGGGAACACCAACCTTCTCTTGAGGAACCTCCTCCTCCAGGACCTTCTCCCACCCCTTGGGACACCTCCTTGACCACGAGGACCTCCCCCCTCCTCCAGAACCTTCTCCCACCCCTGGTGCCACCACCCAACCCTTGGTTCCACCACCATGACCGTGGGAACACCAACCTTCCCTTGAGGAACCTCCTTCTCCAGGACCTTCTGCCACCCCTGGGGACACCTCCCTGGCCACGAGGACCTCTCCCCTCCTCCAGAACCTTCTCCCATCCCTGGTCCCACCACCCAAAGCCTGGTTCCACCACCCAACCCTTGGTTCCACCACCCAACCCTTGGTGCCACCACCATGACCATGGGAACACCAACCTTCCCTTGAGGAACCTCCTTCTCCAGGACCTTCTCCCACCCCTGGGGACACCTCCCTGGACATGAGGACCTCCCCCCTCCTCCAGAACCTTCTCCCACCCCTGGTGCCACCACCCAAAGCCTGGTTCCACCACCCAACCCTTGGTGCCACCACCTTGACCCAGGAGTCACCGTCACATGACAAGGGACATCAACCTTCTCTTGAGGAACCTCCTCCTCCAGAACCTTCTCCCACCCCTGGTGCCACCTCCCTGGACACGAGGACCTCCCCCCTCCTCCAGAACCTTCTCCCACCCCTGGTCCCACCACCCAACCCTTGGTGCCACCACCATGACCCTGAGGAAACCAAGATGCCCTTGAGGAACCTCCTTCTCCAGGACCTTCTCCCACCCCTGGGGACACCTCCTTGACCACGAGGACCTCCCCCTTCCTCCAGAACCTTCTCCCACCCCTGGTGCCACCTCCCTGGACATGAGGACCTCCCCCCTCCTCCAGAACCTTCTCCCACCCCTGGGGACACCACCCAACCCTTGATTCCACCACCCAATCCTTGGTTCCACCACCTTGACCCTGGAGCCACCATTCCATGACAAGGAACACCAACCTTCCCTTGAGGAACCTCCTCCTCCAGGACCTTCTCCCACCCCTGGGGACACCTCCCTGGCCACAAGGACCTCCCCCTCCTCCAGAACCTTCTCCCACCCCTTGTTCCACCACCCAAAGCCTGGTTCCACCACCCAACCCTTGGTCCCACCACCCAACCCTTGGTTCCACCACCATGACCAAGGGAACATCAACCTTCCCTTGAGGAACCTCCTCCTCCAAGATCTTCTCCCACCCCTGGGGACACCTCCCTGGCCACGAGGACCTCCCTCCTCCTCCAGAACCTTCTCCCACCCCTGGTGCCACCACCCAACCCTTGATTCCATCACCCAACCCTTGGTCCCACCACCCAACCCTTGGTGCCACCATCTCATGACAAGGGACAGCAATCTTCTCTTGAGGAACCTCCTTCTCCAGGACCTTCTCCCACCCCTGGGGACACCTCCTTGACCACGAGGACCCCCCCCCTCCTCCAGAACCTTCTCCCACCCCTGATCCCACCACCCAAAGCCTGGTCCCACCACCCAACCCTTGGTGCCACCACCCAACCCTTGGTGCCACCACCCAACCCTTGGTGCCACCACCCAACCCTTGGTGCCACCACCCAACCCTTGGTGCCACCACCATGACCGTGGGAACACCAACCTTCCCTTGAGGAACCTCCTTCTCCAGGACCTTCTGCCACCCCTGGGGACACCTCCCTGGCCACGAGGACCTCTCCCCTCCTCCAGAACCTTCTCCCACCCCTGGTTCCACCACCCAACCCTTGATTCCATCACCCAACCCTTGGTTCCACCACCTTGACCCTGAGGAAACCAAGATGCCCTTGAGGAATCTCCTTCTCCAGGACCTTCTCCCACCCCTGGGGACACCTCCTTGACCACGAGGACCTCCCCCCTCCTCCAGAACCTTCTCCCACCCCTGGTTCCACCACCCAACCCTTGGTGCCACCACCCAACCCTTGGTGCCACCACCATGACCAAGGGAACACCAACCTTCCCTTGAGGAACCTCCTCCTCCAGGACCTTCTCCCACCCCTGGGGACACCTCCCTGGACACGAGGACCTCTCCAATCCTCCAGAACCTTCTCCCACCCCTGGTGCCACCACCCAAAGCCTGATTCCACCACCCAACCCTTGGTGCCACCACCTTGATCCTGAGGAAACCAAGATGCCCTTGAGGAACCTCCTTCTCCAGAACCTTCTCCCACCCCTGGGGACACCTCCCTGACCACGAGGACCTCCCTCCTCCTCCAGAACCTTCTCCCACCCCTGGTGCCACCACCCAAAGCCTGGTTCCACCACCCAACCCTTGGTGCCACCACCATGACCATGGGAACACCAACCTTCTCTTGAGGAACCTCCTTCTCCAGGACCTTCTCCCACCCCTTGGGACACCTCCTTGACCACGAGGACCTCCCCCTTCCTCCAGAACCTTCTCCCACCCCTGGTCCCACCACCCAAAGCCTGGTTCCATCACCCAACCTTTGGTTCCACCACCCAACCCTTGGTGCCACCACCTTGACCATGGGAACACCAACCTTCCCTTGAGGAACCTCCTTCTCCAGGACCTTCTCCCACCCCTTGGGACACCTCCTTGACCATGAGGACCCCCCCCCCTCCTCCAGAACCTTCTCCCACCCCTGGTGCCACCATCCTAACCCTTTGTGCCACCACCTTGACCCTGGAGCCACCATCCCATGACAAGGGACACCAACCTTCTCTTGAGGAACCTCCTCCTCCAGGACCTTCTCCCACCCCTGGGGACACCTCCCTGGCCACGAAGACCTCCCCCCTCCTCCAGAACCTTCTCCCACCCCTGGTCCCACCACCCAAAGCCTGGTTCCACCACCTTGACCCTGAGGAAACCAAGATGCCCTTGAGGAACCTCCTTCTCCAGGACATTCTCCTACCCCTTGGGACACCTCCTTGACCACGAGGACCTCCCCCTTCCTCCAGAACCTTCTCCCACCCCTGGTGCCACCTCCCTGGACATGAGGACCTCCCCCCTCCTCCAGAACCTTCTCCCACCCCTGGTTCCACCACCCAACCCTTGATTCCATCACCCAACCCTTGGTCCCACCACCCAACCCTTGGTGCCACCATCCCATGACAAGGGACAGCAATCTTCTCTTGAGGAACCTCCTCCTCCAGGACCTTCTCCCACCCCTGGGGACACCTCCCTGGCCACAAGGACCTCCCCCTCCTCCAGAACCTTCTCCCACCCCTTGTTCCACCACCCAAAGCCTGGTTCCACCACCCAACCTTTGATTCCACCACCCAACCCTTGATGCCACCACCATGACCAAGGGAACATCAACATTCCCTTGAGGAACCTCCTCCTCCAGAACCTTCTCCCACCCCTGGGGACACCTCCCTGGCCACGAAGACCTCCCCCCTCCTCCAGAACCTTCTCCCACCCCTGGTCCCACCACCCAACCCTTGATTCCACCACCATGACCAAGGGAACATCAACCTTCCCTTGAGGAACCTCCTCCTCCAAGATCTTCTCCCACCCCTGGGGACACCCCCCCACCACGAGGACCTCCCCCCTCCTCCAGAACCTTCTCCCACCCCTGGTACCACCACCCAACCCTTGGTTCCACCACCTTGACCCTGAGGAAACCAAGATGCCCTTGAGGAACCTCCTTCTCCAGAACCTTCTCCCACCCCTGGGGACACCTCCTTGACCACGAGGACCTCTCCAATCCTCCAGAACCTTCTCCCACCCCTGGTGCCACCTCCCTGGACATGAGGACCTCCCCCCTCCTCCAGAACCTTCTCCCACCCCTGGGGACACCACCCAACCCTTGATTCCACCACCCAACCCTTGGTTCCACCACCTTGACCCTGGAGCCACCATTCCATGACAAGGAACACCAACCTTCCCTTGAGGAACCTCCTCCTCCAGGACCTTCTCCCACCCCTGGGGACACCTCCCTGGCCACAAGGACCTCCCCCTCCTCCAGAACCTTCTCCCACCCTTGGTGCCACCACCCAAAGCCTGGTCCCACCACCCAACCCTTGGTGCCACCACCATGACCAAGGGAACACCAACCTTCCCTTGAGGAACCTTCTCCTCCAGAACCTTCTCCCACTCCTGGGGACACCTCCTTGACCACAAGGACCTCCCCCCTCCTCCAGAACCTTCTCCCACCCCTGGTCCCACCACCCAACCCTTGGTGCCACCACCTTGACCCTGAGGAAACCAAGATGCCCTTGAGGAACCTCCTTCTCCAGGACCTTCTCCCACCCCTGGGGACACCTCCTTGACCACGAGGACCTCCCCCCTCCTCCAGAACCTTCTCCCACCCCTGGTCCCACCACCCAAAGCCTGGTTCCATCACCCAACCTTTGGTTCCACCACCCAACCCTTGGTTCCACCACCTTGACCATGGGAACACCAACCTTCCCTTGAGGAACCTCCTTCTCCAGGACCTTCTGCCGCCCCTGGGGACACCTCCCTGGCCATGAGGACCCCCCCCCTCCTCCAGAACCTTCTCCCACCCCTGGTGCCACCACCCAAACCCTTGGTGCCACCACCTTGACCCTGGAGCCACCATCCCATGACAAGGGACACCAACCTTCTCTTGAGGAACCTCCTCCTCCAGGACCTTCTCCCACCCCTGGGGACACCTCTCTGGCCACGAGGACCTCATCCCTCCTCCAGAACCTTCTCCCACCCCTGGTCCCACCACCCAACCCTTGGTGCCACCACCTTGACCCTGAGGAAACCAAGATGCCCTTGAGGAACCTCCTTCTCCAGGACCTTCTCCCACCCCTGGGGACACCTCCTTGACCACGAGGACCTCTCCAATCCTCCAGAACCTTCTCCCACCCCTGGTGCCACCACCCCAAGCTCTCACCGTAGCGGAGGTTGCCCTTCACCACCTCCCGTTGCCGCTCTTGCCTGGAACCCAAGGCCAAGGCCACCTTCAGGGCCCTCTTGGCGGCCGCGAAGTCCCCGAGGCTCAGCAGGACCTGAGGGAAACATCAGGAGAACCTTCAGGAGGACCTCAAGAGGAGGATCCAAAGGGTTGTCCAAGGGGTTGTCCAAGGGGGCCTCACCTGGGCGGTGCTGCTGCAGCAGTCGCTCTCCAAGGTCCTCTCCTGCAGGCGACGGGCGCAGTCGCGCGCCCGCGCCAGGCACCGAAGGGCACCCGAGGGGTCCCCGTCCCGTTGGAGGATGTTGCCAAGGTTGAAGTAGGCACGGAAGAGGTCCTCATCCAGGTGGGCTTGGCTGGAGAAGAGGAGAAGACGTGGGATGGAAACATCTGGAGGTGCCACCAGGGCTGGATCCGGCCCCAACCCCAACCCCAACCCCTCTGGAGGTGCCACCAGGGCTGGATCCGACCCCAAATCCAACCCCAACCCCTCTGGAGGTGCCACCAGGGCTGGATCCGACCCCAATTCCAACCCCAACCCCTCTGGAGGTGCCACCAGGGCTGGATCCGACCCCAACCCCAACCCCAACCCCTCTGGAGGTGCCACCAGGGCTGGATCCGACCCCAACCCCAACCCCAACCCCTCTGGAGGTGCCACCAGGGATGGATCCGACCCCAACCCCAACCCCAACCCCTCTGGAGGTGCCACCAGGGCTGGATCCGACCCCAAATCCAACCCCAACCCCTCTGGAGGTGCCACCAGGGCTGGATCCGACCCCAAACCCAACCCCAACCCCTCTGGAGGTGCCACCAGGGCTGGATCCGACCCCAGATCCAACCCCAACCCCTCTGGAGGTGCCACCAGGGCTGGATCCGACCCCAAATCCGACCCCAACCCCTCTGGAGGTGCCACCAGGGCTGGATCCGACCCCAAACCCGACCCCAACCCCTCTGGAGGTGCCACCAGGGATGGATCCAACCCCAACCCCAACCCCTCTGGAGGTGCCACCAGGGCTGGATCCGACCCCAACCCCAACCCCAACCCCTCTGGAGGTGCCACCAGGGCTGGATCCGACCCCAACCCCAACCCCAACCCCTCTGGAGGTGCCACCAGGGCTGGATCCGACCCCAAATCCAACCCCAACCCCTCTGGAGGTGCCACCAGGGATGGATCCGACCCCAAATCCAACCCCAAGCCCTCTGGAGGTGCCACCAGGGCTGGATCCGACCCCAACTCCAACCCCAAGCCCTCTGGAGGTGCCACCAGGGCTGGATCCGACCCCAAATCCAACCCCAACCCCTCTGGAGGTGCCACCAGGGCTGGATCCGACCCCAAATCCGACCCCAACCCCTCTGGAGGTGCCACCAGGGCTGGATCCGACCCCAAATCCGACCCCAACCCCTCTGGAGGTGCCACCAGGGCTGGATCCGACCCCAAATCCGACCCCAACCCCTCTGGAGGTGCCACCAGGGCTGGATCCGACCCCAAACCCAACCCCAACCCCTCTGGAGGTGCCACCAGGGCTGGATCCGACCCCAAATCCAACCCCAACCCCTCTGGAGGTGCCACCAGGGCTGGATCCGACCCCAACCCCAACCCCAACCCCTCTGGAGGTGCCACCAGGGCTGGATCCGACCCCAACCCCAACCCCAACCCCTCTGGAGGTGCCACCAGGGCTGGATCCGACCCCAAATCCAACCCCAACCCCTCTGGAGGTGCCACCAGGGCTGGATCCGACCCCAACCCCAACCCCAACCCCTCTGGAGGTGCCACCAGGGAGGGATCCGACCCCAACCCCAACCCCAACCCCTCTGGAGGTGCCACCAGGGCTGGATCCGACCCCAAATCCAACCCCAACCCCTCTGGAGGTGCCACCAGGGCTGGATCCGACCCCAAACCCAACCCCAACCCCTCTGGAGGTGCCACCAGGGCTGGATCCGTCCTCAACCCCGACCCCAACCCCTCTGGAGGTGCCACCAGGGATGGATCCGACCCCAACCCCAACCCCTCTGGAGGTGCCACCAGGGATGGATCCGACCCCAACCCCAACCCCAACCCCTCTGGAGGTGCCACCAGGGCTGGATCCGACCCCAAATCCAACCCCAACCCCTCTGGAGGTGCCACCAGGGATGGATCCGACCCCAACCCCAACCCCTCTGGAGGTGCCACCAGGGCTGGATCCGACCCCAACCCCAACCCCAACCCCTCTGGAGGTGCCACCAGGGCTGGATCCGACCCCAAATCCAACCCCAACCCCTCTGGAGGTGCCACCAGGGATGGATCCGACCCCAACTCCAACCCCAACCCCTCTGGAGGTGCCACCAGGGCTGGATCCGACCCCAAATCCAACCCCAACCCCTCTGGAGGTGCCACCAGGGCTGGATCCGACTCCAACCCCAACCCCTCTGGAGGTGCCACCAGGGCTGGATCCGACCCCAACCCCAACCCCTCTGGAGGTGCCACCAGGGATGGATCCGACCCCAACTCCAACCCCAACCCCTCTGGAGGTGCCACCAGGGCTGGATCCGACCCCAACCCCAACCCCAACCCCTCTGGAGGTGCCACCAGGGCTGGATCCGACCCCAACCCCAACCCCTCTGGAGGTGCCACCAGGGCTGGATCCGACCCCAACCCCAACCCCAACCCCTCTGGAGGTGCCACCAGGGCTGGATCCGACCCCAAACCCAACCCCAACCCCTCTGGAGGTGCCACCAGGGCTGGATCCGACCCCAATTCCAACCCCAACCCCTCTGGAGGTGCCACCAGGGCTGGATCCGACCCCAGAACCAACCCCAACCCCTCTGGAGGTGCCACCAGGGCTGGATCCGACCCCAACCCCAACCCCAACCCCTCTGGAGGTGCCACCAGGGCTGGATCCGACCCCAAACCCAACCCCAACCCCTCTGGAGGTGCCACCAGGGAAGGATCCGACCCCAACCCCAACCCCAACCCCTCTGGAGG
Source organism: Tapera naevia (assembly GCA_033556795.1). Classification (NCBI taxonomy): domain Eukaryota; kingdom Metazoa; phylum Chordata; class Aves; order Cuculiformes; family Neomorphidae; genus Tapera; species Tapera naevia. The sequence continues at coordinate 115,075 of JAUMJJ010000301.1, read as the reverse complement.
TGCCACCAGGGCTGGATCCGACCCCAAATCCAACCCCAACCCCTCTGGAGGTGCCACCAGGGCTGGATCCGACCCCAACCCCAACCCCTCTGGAGGTGCCACCAGGGCTGGATCCGACCCCAACCCCAACCCCTCTGGAGGTGCCACCAGGGCTGGATCCGACCCCAAATCCAACCCCAACCCCTCTGGAGGTGCCACCAGGGATGGATCCGACCCCAATCCCAACCCCAACCCCTCTGGAGGTGCCACCAGGGATGGATCCGACCCCGACCCCTCTGGAGGTGCCACCAGGGCTGGATCCGACCCCAACCCCAACCCCTCTGGAGGTGCCACCAGGGCTGGATCCGACCCCAAATCCGACCCCAACCCCAAACCCAAACCCCTCTGGAGGTGCCACCAGGGCTGGATCCGACCCCAAACCCAACCCCAACCCCTCTGGAGGTGCCACCAGGGCTGGATCCGTCCTCAACCCCGACCCCAACCCCTCTGGAGGTGCCACCAGGGCTGGATCCGACCCCAAATCCAACCCCAACCCCTCTGGAGGTGCCACCAGGGCTGGATCCGACTCCAACCCCAACCCCAACCCCTCTGGAGGTGCCACCAGGGCTGGATCCGACCCAACCCCAACCCCTCTGGAGGTGCCACCAGGGCTGGATCCGACCCCAACCCCAACCCCTCTGGAGGTGCCACCAGGGATGGATCCGACCCCAACTCCAACCCCAACCCCTCTGGAGGTGCCACCAGGGCTGGATCCGACCCCAACTCCAACCCCAACCCCTCTGGAGGTGCCACCAGGGCTGGATCCGACCCCAACCCCAACCCCAACCCCTCTGGAGGTGCCACCAGGGCTGGATCCGACCCCAACCCCAACCCCTCTGGAGGTGCCACCAGGGCTGGATCCGACTCCAACCCCAACCCCAACCCCTCTGGAGGTGCCACCAGGGCTGGATCCGACCCCAAATCCAACCCCAACTCCTCTGGAGGTGCCACCAGGGCTGGATCCGACCCCAACCCCAACCCCTCTGGAGGTGCCACCAGGGCAGGATCCGACCCCAAATCCAACCCCAATCCCTCTGGAGGTGCCACCAGGGCTGGATCCGACCCCAACCCCAACCCCAACCCCTCTGGAGGTGCCACCAGGGCTGGATCCGACCCCAAACCCAACCCCAACCCCTCTGGAGGTGCCACCAGGGCTGGATCCGACCCCAATTCCAACCCCAACCCCTCTGGAGGTGCCACCAGGGCTGGATCCGACCCCAGAACCAACCCCAACCCCTCTGGAGGTGCCACCAGGGCTGGATCCGACCCCAACCCCAACCCCAACCCCTCTGGAGGTGCCACCAGGGCTGGATCCGACCCCAAACCCAACCCCAACCCCTCTGGAGGTGCCACCAGGGCTGGATCCGACCCCAAATCCAACCCCAACCCCTCTGGAGGTGCCACCAGGGCTGGATCCGACCCCAACCCCAACCCCTCTGGAGGTGCCACCAGGGCTGGATCCGACCCCAACCCCAACCCCTCTGGAGGTGCCACCAGGGCTGGATCCGACCCCAACCCCAACCCCAACTCCTCTGGAGGTGCCACCAGGGCTGGATCCGACCCCAACCCCAACCCAAACCCCTCTGGAGGTGCCACCAGGGAGGGATCCGACCCCAACCCCAACCCCAACCCCTCTGGAGGTGCCACCAGGGCTGGATCCGACCCCAACCCCAACCCCAACCCCTCTGGAGGTGCCACCAGGGATGGATCCGACCCCAAACCCAACCCCAACCCCTCTGGAGGTGCCACCAGGGAAGGATCCGACCCCAACCCCAACCCCAACCCCTCTGGAGGTGCCACCAGGGCTGGATCCGACCCCAACCCCAACCCCAACCCCTCTGGAGGTGCCACCAGGGCTGGATCCGACCCCAAATCCAACCCCAACCCCTCTGGAGGTGCCACCAGGGCTGAATCCGACCCCAACCCCAACCCCAACCCCTCTGGAGGTGCCACCAGGGCTGGATCCGACCCCAACCCCAACCCCAACCCCTCTGGAGGTGCCACCAGGGCTGGATCCGACCCCAAATCCAACCTCAACCCCTCTGGAGGTGCCACCAGGGCTGGATCCGACCCCAACCCCAACCCCAACCCATCTGGAGGTGCCACCAGGGCTGGATCCCACCCCAAATCCCACCCCAACCCACCCTGAGGTGCCCCAGGCTCCAGGTCCCCCCCCTGTCCCCTCCGTACTCCGAGAGGAAGATGCTCTTGCGCAGGAAGTGGTCGCACTTGGCCGCTTCCTTCAGGCTGTCGTAGACCAGGCCCAGGTTGAGGTAGAGGCGGCTCCGCATCTCCGTCAGCTCCCGGGGAGGAACCACCCCTGTGGGAAAGGAGAAGCCCCTGGAGGTGGAGGAGAAGCCCCTGGAGGTGGAGGAGAAGCCCCTGGAGGTGGAGGAGAAGCCCCTGGAGGTGGAGGAGAAGCCCCTGGAGGTGGAGGAGAAGCCCCTGGAGGTGGAGGAGAAGCCCCTGGAGGTGGAGGAGAAGCCCCTGGAGGTGGAGGAGAAGCCCCTGGAGGTGGAGGAGAAGCCCCTGGAGGTGGAGGAGAAGCCCCTGGAGGTGGAGGAGAAGCCCCTGGAGGTGGAGGAGAAGCCCCTGGAGGTGGAGGAGAAGCCCCTGGAGGTGGAGGAGAAGCCCCTGGAGGTGGAGGAGAACCCCCTGGAGGTGGAGGAGAACCCCCTGGAGGTGGAGAAGAACCCCCTGGAGGTGGAGAAGAACCCCCTGGAGGTGGAGAAGAACCCCCTGGAGGTGGAGAAGAACCCCTTGGAGGTGGAAAAGATCCCCCTGGAGGTGGAAGAGCCCAACCAGGTGTTGGAATTGTGCTCCAGAGGTTGGAAAAGCCCCTTCTGGAGGTGGAAAAGCCCCACCAGGAGCTTTGATGTGGCTCCTGGAGGTGGAAAAGAACCTCCTGGAGCTTGGACGTGGCTCTTAGAGCTGGAGGAGCCCCACCACGAGCTTGGACGTGGCTCCTGGAGGTGGAACGGGACCTCCTGGAGGTGGAAAAGCCCCACCACGAGCTGGAGAAGAACCTCCTGGAGCTTTGATGTGGCTCCTGGAGCTGGAAGAGCCCCACCACGAGCTGGAAGAGCCCCACCACGAGCTGGAAGAGCCCCACCACGAGCTGGAAGAGCCCCACCACGAGCTGGAAGAGCCCCACCACGAGCTGGAAGAGCCCCTTCTGGAGGTGGAAAAGACCCTCCTGGAGCTCGGATGTGGCTCTTGGAGCTGGAGGAGCCCCACCACGAGCTTGGACGTGGCTCCTGGAGGTGGAACGGGACCTCCTGGAGGTGGAACGGGACCTCCTGGAGGCGGAACGGGACCTCCTGGAGGTGGAAAAGCCCCACTACAAGCTGGAGAAGAACCTCCTGGAGCCTGGATGTTGCTCCTGGAGTAGGAAGAGCCCCACCACGAGGTGGGATGTTGCTCCTGGAGCAGGAAAAGCTCCACCAAGAGCTGGGATGAGACTTCTGGAGGTTGAAAAGCCCCTCCTGGAAGTGGAAAAGTGGAAAAGCCCCACCAGAAGCTTGGATGTGGCTCCTGGAGGTGGAGAGCAGGACCTCCTCGAGGTGGAGAGCAGGACCTCCTCGAGGTGGAGAGCAGGACCTCCTCGAGGTGGAGAGCAGGACCTCCTCGAGGTGGAGAGCAGGACCTCCTCGAGGTGGAGAGCAGGACCTCCTCGAGGTGGAGAGCAGGACCTCCTCGAGGTGGAAGAGCCCCACCAGGAGTTGGAATTTTGCTCCAGAGGTTGGAAAAGCCCCTCTTGGAGGTGGAAAAGCCCCACCAGGAGCGTGGATGTGGCTCCTGGAGGTGGAAAAGAACCTCCTGGAGCTCGGATGTGGCTCCTGGAGCTGGAGGAACCCCACCACGAGCTTGGATGTGGCTCCTGGAGGTGGAACGGGACCTCCTGGAGGTGGAACGGGACCTCCTGGAGGTGGAACGGGACCTCCTGGAGGTGAGGCAGGACCTCCTGGAGGTGGAAAAGCCCCACCACAAGCTGGAGAAGAACCTACTGGAGCTTTATTGTGGCTCCTGGGGCTGGAAGAGCCCCACCACGAGCTGGAAGAGCCCCACCACGAGCTGGAAGAGCCCCACCACGACCTGGAAGAGCCCCACCACGACCTGGAAGAGCCCCACCACGACCTGGAAGAGCCCCACCACGACCTGGAAGAGCCCCACCACGACCTGGAAGAGCCCCACCACGACCTGGAAGAGCCCCACCACGAGCTGGAAGAGCCCCACCACGAGCTGGAAGAGCCCCACCACGACCTGGAAGAGCCCCACCACGACCTGGAAGAGCCCCACCACGAGCTCCAAGAGCCCCACCACGACCTGGAATTTTGCTCCAGAGGTTGGAAAAGCCCCTTCTGGAGGTGGAAAAGCCCCACCAGGAGCTTGGATGTGGCTCCTGGAGGTGGAACGGGACCTCCTGGAGGTGGAAAAGCCCCACCACGAGCTGGAGAAGAACCTCCTGGAGCTTTGATGTGGCTCCTGGAGCTGGAAGAGCCCCACCAGGAGTTGGAATTTTGCTCCAGAGGTTGGACAAGACCCTCCTGGAGGTGGAAAAGACCCTCCTGGAGGTGGAAAAGAACCTTCTGGAGCTTGGATGTGGCTCTTGGAGCTGGAAGAGCCCCACCACGACCTGGAAGAGCCCCACCACGACCTGGAAGAGCCCCACCACGACCTGGAAGAGCCCCACCACGACCTGGAAGAGCCCCACCACGACCTGGAAGAGCCCCACCACGACCTGGAAGAGCCCCACCACGACCTGGAAGAGCCCCACCACGACCTGGAAGAGCCCCACCACGACCTGGAAGAGCCCCACCACGACCTCCAAGAGCCCCACCACGACCTCCAAGAGCCCCACCACGACCTCCAAGAGCCCCACCACGACCTCCAAGAGCCCCACCACGAGTTGGAATTTTGCTCCAGAGGTTGGAAAAGCCCCTTCTGGAGGTGGAGAAGCCGCACCAGGAGCTTGGATGTGGCTCCTGGAGGTGGAAAAGAACCTCCTGGAGGTTGGACGTGGCTCCTGGAGCTGGAGGAGCCCCACCACGAGCTTGGACGTGGCTCCTGGAGGTGGAACGGGACCTCCTGGAGGTGGAACGGGACCTCCTGGAGGTGGAACGGGACCTCCTGGAGGTGGAACGGGACCTCCTGGAGGTGGAAAAGCCCCACCACGAGCTGGAGAAGAACCTCCTGGAGCTTTGATGTGGCTCCTGGAGCTGGAAGAGCCCCACCAGGAGTTGGAATTTTGCTCCAGAGGTTGGACAAGACCCTCCTGGAGCTGGACAAGACCCTCCTGGAGCTTGGATGTGGCTCTTGGAGCTGGAAGAGCCCCACCACGACCTGGAAGAGCCCCACCACGACCTGGAAGAGCCCCACCACGACCTGGAAGAGCCCCACCACGACCTGGAAGAGCCCCACCACGACCTGGAAGAGCCCCACCACGACCTGGAAGAGCCCCACCACGACCTGGAAGAGCCCCACCACGACCTGGAAGAGCCCCACCACGACCTGGAAGAGCCCCACCACGACCTGGAAGAGCCCCACCACGACCTCCAAGAGCCCCACCACGACCTCCAAGAGCCCCACCACGACCTCCAAGAGCCCCACCACGACCTCCAAGAGCCCCACCACGAGTTGGAATTTTGCTCCAGAGGTTGGAAAAGCCCCTTCTGGAGGTGGAAAAGCCCCACCAGGAGCTTGGATGTGGCTCCTGGAGGTGGAAAAGGACCTCCTGGAGGTTGGACGTGGCTCCTGGAGCTGGAGGAGCCCCACCACGAGCTTGGACGTGGCTCCTGGAGGTGGAACGGGACCTCCTGGAGGTGGAAAAGCCCCACCACGAGCTGGAGAAGAACCTCCTGGAGCTTTGATGTGGCTCCTGGAGCTGGAAGAGCCCCACCAGGAGTTGGAATTTTGCTCCAGAGGTTGGACAAGACCCTCCTGGAGCTGGACAAGACCCTCCTGGAGCTGGACAAGACCCTCCTGGAGCTGGACAAGACCCTCCTGGAGCTCGGATGTGGCTCTTGGAGCTGGAAGAGCCCCACCACGAGCTGGAATTTTGCTCCAGTGGTTGGAAAAGCCCCTCCTGGAGGTGGAAAAGCCCCTCCTGGAGCTCGGATGTGGCTCCTGGAGGTGGAAAAGAACCTTCTGGAGCTCGGATGTGGCTCCTGGAGCTGGAAAAGAACCTTCTGGAGCTCGGATGTGGCTCCTGGAGCTGGAAGAGCCCCACCACGACCTCCAAGAGCCCCACCACGACCTCCAAGAGCCCCACCACGACCTCCAAGAGCCCCACCACGACCTCCAAGAGCCCCACCACGACCTCCAAGAGCCCCACCACGACCTCCAAGAGCCCCACCACGACCTCCAAGAGCCCCACCACGAGCTGGGACGTCTCTCACCTTCCAGCTTCTTCTCCACGATCTCCAGGCTGGTCCGGAAGGCCCCCTCGGCCTGGCGCAGCTCCGGCTCCGCCTCCCCCGGCGCGCGGCTGTCGGCCATGAACATGAAGGTGCGGCCGATGGTGGCCCAGGCGCGTTGCTCCTCCGTGGCGTCCCCCAGGGAACGGGCCAGGTCCAGGTGCTGCCGCTGGTGCTGGAGAACCAGGGAATGGGTTGGGTTGGAAGGGCCCTCCAAGGTCTTGGAATGGATTGGGTTGGGTTGGAAGGGCCCTCCAAGGTCTTGGAATGGATTGGGTTGGGTTGGAAGGGCCCTCCAAGGTCTTGGAATGGATTGGGTTGGAAGGGCCCTCCAAGACCATGGAATCATGGGTTGGGTTGGAAGGGCCCTCCAAGACCATGGAATCATGGGTTGGGTTGGAAGGGCCCTCCAAGACCATGGAATCATGGGTTGGGTTGGAAAAGCCCTCCAAGACCATGGAATCATGGGTTGGGTTGGAAAGGCCCTCCAAGACCATGGAATCATGGGTTGGGTTGGAAGGGCCCTCCAAGACCATGGAATCATGGGATGGGTTGGAAGGGCCCTCCAAGACCATGGAATCATGGGTTGTGTGGTTGGGTTGGAAGGGCCCTCCAAGACCATGGAATCATGGGTTGGGTTGGAAGGGCCCTCCAAGACCATGGAATCATGGGTTGGGTTGGGTTGGGTTGGAAGGGCCCTCCAAGACCATGGAATCATGGGTTGGGTTGGAAGGGCCCTCCAAGACCATGGAATCATGGGTTGGGTTGGGTTGGGTTGGAAGGGCCCTCCAAGACCATGGAATCATGGGTTGGGTTGGAAGGGCCCTCCAAGACCATTGGTTGGGTTGGAAGGGCCCTCCAAGACCATGGAATCATGGGTTGGGTTGGGTTGGAAGGGCCCTCCCAGACCATGGAATCATGGGTTGGGTTGGGTTGGAAGGGCCCTCCCAGACCATGGAATCATGGGTTGGGTTGGGTTGGAAGGGCCCTCCAAGACCATGGAATCATGGGTTGGGTTGGGTTGGAAGGGCCCTCCCAGAGCATGGAATCATGGGTTGGGTTGGGTTGGAAGGGCCCTCCAAGAGCATGGAATCATGGGTTGGGTTGGGTTGGAAGGGCCCTCCAAGAGCATGGAATCATGGGTTGGGTTGGGTTGGAAGGGCCCTCCAAGAGCATGGAATCATGGGTTGGGTTGGGTTGGAAGGGCCCTCCAAGAGCATGGAATCATGGGTTGGGTTGGGTTGGAAGGGCCCTCCAAGAGCATGGAATCATGGGTTGGGTTGGGTTGGAAGGGCCCTCCAAGAGCATGGAATCATGGGTTGGGTTGGGTTGGAAGGGCCCTCCAAGAGCATGGAATCATGGGTTGGGTTGGGTTGGAAGGGCCCTCCAAGAGCATGGAATCATGGGTTGGGTTGGGTTGGAAGGGCCCTCCAAGAGCATGGAATCATGGGTTGGGTTGGGTTGGAAGGGCCCTCCAAGAGCATGGAATCATGGGTTGGGTTGGGTTGGAAGGGCCCTCCAAGAGCATGGAATCATGGGTTGGGTTGGGTTGGAAGGGCCCTCCAAGAGCATGGAATCATGGGTTGGGTTGGGTTGGAAGGGCCCTCCAAGAGCATGGAATCATGGGTTGGGTTGGGTTGGAAGGGCCCTCCAAGAGCATGGAATCATGGGTTGGGTTGGGTTGGAAGGGCCCTCCAAGACCATGGAATCATGGTTTGGGTTGGAAGGGCCCTCCAAGAGCATTGGTTGGGTTGGAAGGGCCCTCCAAGAGAATGGAATAGTGGGTTGGGTTGGAAGGGCCCTCCAAGACCCCGGAATCTTGGGTTGGAAGGGCCCTCCAAGACCATGGAATAGTGGGTTGGGTTGGGTTGGAAGGGCCCTCCAAGACCCCGGAATCTTGGGTTGGAAGGGCCCTCCAAGACCATGGAATAGTGGGTTGGGTTGGGTTGGAAGGTCCCTCCAAGACCCCGGAATCTTGGGTTGGAAGGGCCCTCCAAGACCATGGAATAGTGGGTTGGGTTGGGTTGGAAGGGCCCTCCAAGACCATGGAATAGTGGGTTGGGTTGGGTTGGAAGGGCCCTCCAAGACCATGGAATAGTGGGTTGGGTTGGGTTGGAAGGGCCCTCCAAGACCATGGAATAGTGGGTTGGGTTGGGTTGGAAGGGCCCTCCAAGACCCTGGAATAGTGGGTTGGGTTGGGTTGGAAGGGCCCTCCAAGACCCTGGAATAGTGGGTTGGGTTGGGTTGGAAGGGCCCTCCAAGACCCTGGGTTGGGTTGGGTTGGAAGGGCCCTCCAAGACCCTGGGTTGGGTTGGAAGGGCCCTCCAAGGCCCTGGAATCATGGGTTGGGTTGGAAGGGCCCTCCAAGGCCCTGGAATCATGGGTTGGGTTGGAAGGGCCCTCCAAGGCCCTGGAATCATGGGTTGGGTTGGAAGGGCCCTCCAAGGCCCTGGAATCATGGGTTGGGTTGGAAGGGCCCTCCAAGGCCCTGGAATCATGGGTTGGGTTGGAAGGGCCCTCCAAGGCCCTGGAATCATGGGTTGGGTTGGAAGGGCCCTCCAAGGCCCTGGAATCATGGGTTGGGTTGGAAGGGCCCTCCAAGGCCCTGGAATCATGGGTTGGGTTGGAAGGGCCCTCCAAGGCCCTGGAATCATGGGTTGGGTTGGAAGGGCCCTCCAAGGCCCTGGAATCATGGGTTGGGTTGGAAGGGCCCTCCAAGGCCCTGGAATCATGGGTTGGGTTGGAAGGGCCCTCCAAGGCCCTGGAATCATGGGTTGGGTTGGAAGGGCCCTCCAAGGCCCTGGAATCATGGGTTGGGTTGGAAGGGCCCTCCAAGGCCCTGGAATCATGGGTTGGGTTGGAAGGGCCCTCCAAGGCCCTGGAATCATGGGTTGGGTTGGAAGGGCCCTCCAAGGCCCTGGAATCATGGGTTGGGTTGGAAGGGCCCTCCAAGGCCCTGGAATCATGGGTTGGGTTGGAAGGGCCCTCCAAGACCCTGGAATCATGGGTTGGGTTGGAAGGGCCCTCCAAGAGCATTGGTTGGGTTGGGTTGGAAGGGCCCTCCAAGACCATGGAATCATGGGTTGGGTTGGGTTGGAAGGGCCCTCCAAGACCCTGGAATCATGGGTTGGCTTGGAAGGGCCCTCCAAGACCCTGGAATCATGGGTTGGCTTGGAAGGGCCCTCCAAGACCATGGAATCATGGGTTGGGTTCGAAGGGCCCTCCAAGACCATGGAATCATGGGTTGGGTTCGAAGGGCCCTCCAAGACCATGGAATCATGGGTTGGGTTGGAAGTTCCCCCCCCTCCATTCCAGAAGCTTCCCCACCTTCAGGGCGGCCTCGAAGTCCTCCAGCTCCGCCAATCTTTCGCCGATCTTCCGGTGGGCGACGGCGCAGCCGATGCCGTCGCCGGCGCCTTCCAAGAGCAGCAGCTCCCGGCGATGTTCTTCCAGAGCTTCTTCATAACGACCTGGGAGGTGGAGGGACCAAAAAAAGAGGGGGTGGTGGGGTTGGAAAAGTTCTGGGGACCCCACTTTTGGGTGGTCCCACCTGGGAGGTGGAAGGTGGGATGAGAAGGACCAACCGTGGGCGGCGAGGACCTCCCCGAGCTGGTTGCAAAGCGCCGCTTCCTCGGCGACGTTCCCGCTCCGCTCCGCCTTCTCCTTCGCCTTCCGGAGCTCTGGGGGTGAAGGGAGGGGGTGGGGGGGGCTGAGGGGACACCCACTGGGTGGGCACCCCAAAAATTAAGGCCAGGCAGGGGGAACAAAGCCACTGCTGGGCACCAAAAAAGCACCTCTGGGCACCAAAAAGCAACTCCTGGGCCCCAAAAACCCACCTTTGGACACCAAAAAAGCACCTCTGGACACCAAAAAGCAACCCCTGGGCCCCAAAAACCCACCTTTGGACACCAAAAAAGCACCTCTGGGCACCAAAAAGCACCTCTGGACCCCCCCAAAAAAACGCCACCTCTGGACCCCCCCAAAAAAGCACATCTGGACCCCCCTCCAAAAAAGCACCTCTGGACCCCACCCAAAAAAAGCACCTCTGGACCCCACCCAAAAAAAAGCACCTCTGGACCCCCCAAAAAAGCACCTCTGGACCCCCCCAAAAAAACCCACCTCTGGACCCCAGAAAAACACCTCCCCTGGACCCCAAAAAACAACCTCTGGACGCCAAAAAAAAGCACATCTGGACCCCCCAAAAAAGCACCCCTGGACCCCCCCAAAAAAACACCTCTGGACACCTAAAAAAAAAAAAAACCCACATCTGGACCCCAAAAAAAGCACCACCCAGGAGCATAAAAGCCACACCTGGACCCCACAAAAACCCACACCTGGACCCCAAAAAAACCCACCTCTGGACCCCCAAAAAAACACCTCTGGACCCCCAAAAAAACACCTCTGGACCACCCCAAAAAAACACCCCTGGGCACCAAAAAAAAACCCACCCCTGGACCCCCCAAAAAAAAGCACCTCTGGACCCCCCAAAAAAAAACACCTCTGGACCCCCCCCAAAAAGCACCTCTGGGCACCAAAAAAGAACACCTCTGGACCCCAAAAAAAGCACCTTTGGACCCCCCCAAAAAAGCACCTCTGGACCCCCCAAAAAAAAGCACCTCTGGACCCCCCAAAAAAAAGCACCTCTGGACCCCCCCAAAAAAAGCACCTCTGGACCCCCCCAAAAAAAGCACCTCTGGACCCCCCAAAAAAAAGCACCTCTGGACCCTCCCAAAAAAACCACCTCTGGACCCCCCCAAAAAAGCACCTCTGGACCCCCCCAAAAAAGCACCTCTGGACCCCAAAAAAACCACCTCTGGACCCCCCAAAAAAAACACCTCTGGACCCCCCAAAAAAACACCTCTGGACCCCCAAAAAAACCCACCTCTGGACCCCCCAAAAAACCCCACCTCTGGACCCTCCCAAAAAAACACCTCTGGACCCCCCCAAAAAAGCACCTCTGGACCCCCCAAAAAAAAACCACCCAGTACCATAAAAGCCAACTTTGGACCCCAAAAAGCCAACTCTGGACCCCCAAAAAAACCAGCTCTGGACCCCCAAAAAAACCCCACCACTGTACCCCAAAATAAAGCACCTCCGGACCCCTAAAAAAAACACCTCTGGACCCCCCAAAAAAAACCTCTGGACCCCCCCAAAAAAAACTCTGGACCCCCCCAAAAAAAGCCACCTCTGGACCCCTAAAAAAACCCACTTCTGGACCCCAAAAAAACCCCCACCTCTGGACCCCCAAAAAAACCAGCTCTGGACCCCAAAAAAAAACCACCTCCGGACCCCTAAAAAAACCACCTCCGGACCCCCCAAAAAAAACCTCTGGACCCCTAAAAAAACCCACTTGTGGACTCCAAAAAAACCACCCCTGAACCCCCCAAAAAAACCACCTCTTGGCACAGAAAAACACCACCCAGGAGCATAAAAGCCACCCCAGGACCCCAAAAAAGCCACCCCTGGATCCCACCCAGAAAAGCACCTCAAGACCCACCCAAAAAAGGCACCTCTGGACCCCAAAAAAACACCACCCCTGGACCTACCCAAAAAAACCCACCCGTGGACCCCCCAAAAAACCACCTCTGGACCCCCCCAAAAAAGCACCACCCCTGGACCCCAAAAAACACCACCCCTGGACGCCCCAGAAAACACCACCCCTGGACCCCAAAAAAGCACCACCCCAGGACCCCAAAAAAGCACCACCCCTGGACCCCCAAAAAAACCACCCCTGGACCCCCAAAAAAGCACCACCTCTGGACCCCCCCAAAAAAACACCACCTCTGGACCCCCCCAAAAAAACACCACCTCTGGACCCCCCCAAAAAAACCACCTCTGGACCCCCCCAAAAAAACCACCTCTGGACCCCCCCCAAAAAACCCCATCCTGGACCCCCAAAAAACCCCATCCTGGACCCCAAAAAAAACACCTCTGGACCCCCCAAAAAAAACACCTCTGGACCCCCCAAAAAAAACCTCTGGACCCCCCAAAAAAAACCTCTGGACCCCCCAAAAAAAACCTCTGGACCCCCCAAAAAAAACACCTCTGGACCCCCCCAAAAAAAAACCCTCTGGACCCCCCCAAAAAAAAACCCTCTGGACCCAAAAAAAAGCACCTCTGGACCCCCCCAAAAAAAAGCACCTCTGGACCCCCCCAAAAAAAAGCACCTCTGGACCCCCCCAAAAAAAAGCACCTCTGGACCCCCCCAAAAAAAAGCACCTCTGGACCCCCCAAAAAAACCACCTCTGGACCCCCCCAAAAAATGCCACACCGGACCCCAAAAAATGCCACGCCTTGACCCCCAAAAAAGCACCCCTGGAACCCCAAAAAACACCTCTCGACCCCCATAAAAAACACCCCTTGAACCCCCAAAAAACCACCCTGGACCCCAAAAAAAACCTCCTCTGGACCCAAAAAAAACCACCTCTGCACCCCCACAAAAAACCACCTCTGGACCCCAAAAAAAACACCTCTGGACCCCCCAAAAAAGCCATCTCTGGACCCCAAAAAAAGATACCTCTGGACCCCAAAAAACCCCTCCATGGACCCCAAAAAACACCACCCTGGACCCCAAAAAACCCCACCCTGGACCCTCAAAAAACCCCACCCTGGACCCCCAAAAAACAACTCTGGAGCCCGAAAACCACATCTGGACCCCCCAAAAAACCACCCAAGACCATAAATGCCACCTCTGAACCCCAAAAACACCATCCTGGACCCCAAAAGCCACCTCTGGACCCAAAAAAACATCTCTGGACCCAAAAAAACACCTCTGCACCCCAAAAACCCCATCCTGGACACCAAAAAACACCACCCAGGACCATAAAAGCCACCTCTGCACCCCGAAAAAAACATCCTGGACCCCAAAAAACACCTCTGCACCCCAAAAACCACCACCCAGGACGACAAAAGCCATCTCTGGACCCCAAAATCACCTCTGCACCTCAAAAAGCCCCATCCTGGACCCCAAAAAACCCCATCCTGGACCCCAAAAATACCTCTGCACCCCAAAAAAACCCATCCTGGACCCCAAAAAACACCAACCAGGACCATAAAAGCCACCTTTGGACCCCAAAAAACACCTCTGGACCCCAAAAAGCTCCCTTGGACCCCCCAAAAAAACCCATCCTGGATCACAAATGCCAAAACCAACTCTGCACCCAAAAAAAACCCACCCTGAACCCCAAAAACCACCTCTGCACCCCAAAAAACTCCAATCAGGACGACAAAAGCCACCCCTGGACCCCAAAAAAAACACCTCTGGAACCCCAAAAAAACCCATCCTGTACCTCAAAAAAACACATCTTGGACCCCAAAAACCCCATCGTGGACCCCAAAAGGCACCTCTGGACCCCAAAAAACCTGCATCCCAATAACCCCCCTCTGCACCCCAAAACCCCACCCTGGACCCCAATAACCCCCCTCTGCACCCCAAAACCCCACCCTGGACCCCAAAAAACCCCATCCTGGACCCCAAAAAACCCCATCCTGGACCCCAAAAAACCCCATCCTGGACCCCAAAAAACACCACCTTGGACACAAAAAGCCACCTCTGCACCCCAAAAAAACCATCCTGGACCCCAAAAAACACCTCTAGACCCCAAATAAATCCATCCTGGACCCCAAAAAAGCCCCCTCTGGACCCCAAAAAAGCCTGCATCCCAATAACTCCCCTCTGCACCCCAAAAAAACCCACCCTGGACCCCAAAAAAACACCTCTGGAGCCCAAAAACCACATCTGGACCCCCCAAGACCATAAATGCCACCTCTGAACCCCAAAAAATCCATCCTGGACCCCAAAAGCCACCTCTGGACCCCAAAAAAGCCTGCATCCCAATATCTCCCCTCTGCACCCCAAAAAAACCCACCCTGGACCCCAAAAAACCCCACCCTGGATCCTAAAAAACCCCACCCTGGAGCCCAAAAACCACATCTGGACCCCCCAAAAAACCACCCAAGACCATAAATGCCACCTCTGAACCCCAAAAAACACCACCCAGGACCCCAAAAGCCACCTCTGGACCCAAAAAAACATCTCTGGACCCAAAAAAACACCTCTGCACCCCAAAAACCCCATCCTGGACACCAAAAAACACCACCCAGGACCATAAAAGCCACCTCTGCACTCAAAAAAATCCATCCTGGACCCCAAAAAAATCCATCCTGGACCCCAAAAAAATCCATCCTGGACCCCAAAAAAATCCATCCTGGACCCCAAAAAAAGCCACCTCTGGACCCCAAAAAACCCCACCCTGGACCCCAAAAAACCCCACCCTGGACCCCAAAAAACCCCACCCTGGACACAAAAAGCCACCTCTGAACCCCAAAAAAAACATCCTGGACCCCAAAAAAGCCACCTCTGGACCCCAAAAAAGCCACCTCTGGACCCCAAAAAACCTGCATCCCAATAACTCCCCTCTGCACCCCAAAAAACCCCACCCTGGACCCCAAAAAAACACCTCTGGAGCCCAAAAACCACATCTGGACCCCCCAAAAAACCACCCAAGACGATAAATGCCACCTCTGAACCCCAAAAAATCCATCCTGGACCCCAAAAGCCACCTCTGGACCCCAAAAAAGCCTGCATCCCAATAACTCCCCTCTGCACCCCAAAAAAACCCACCCTGGACCCCAAAAAAACCCACCCTGGACCCCAAAAAAACACCTCTGGACCCCCCAAAAAACCACCAAAGACCATAAATGCCACCTCTGAACCCCAAAAAAACCCATCCTGGACCCCAAAAAACACCTCTGGACCCCCAAATAACCCATCCTGGACCCCAAAAGCCACCTCTGGACCCCAAAAAAGCCCCCTCTGGACCCCAAAAAAGCCTGCATCCCAATAACCCCCCTCTGTACCCCAAAAAAATCCACCCTGGACCACAAAAAACCCCACCCTGGAACCCAAAAAAACCATCCTGGACCCCAAAAAACACCACCCAGGACCATAAAAGCCACCTTTGGACCTCAAAAAACACCTCTGGACCCCAAAAAGCCACCTCTGGAACCCCAAAAAAACCATCCTGTACCTCAAAAAAACACATCTTGGACCCCAAAAACCCCATCGTGGACCCCAAAAAAGCCTGCATCCCAATAACTCCCCTCTGCACCCCAAAAAACCCCACCCTGGACCCCAAAAAAACACCTCTGGAGCCCAAAACCACCTCTGGACCCCCCAAAAAACCACCAAAGACCATAAATGCCACCTTTGAACCCCAAAAAAACCCATCCTGGACCCCAAAAAGCCACCTCTGCACCCAAAAAAAACCATCCTGGACCCCAAAAGGCACCTCTGGACCCCAAAAAAGCCCCCTCTGGACCCCAAAAAAGCCTGCATCCCAATAACCCCCCTCTGCACCCCAAAAAAACCCACCCTGGACCCCAAAAAACCCCACCCTGACACCAAAAGCCCCATCCTGGACCCCAAAAAGCCACCCTGCACCCCAAAAAAAACATCCTGGACCCAAAAAAAACACCTCTGGAGCCCAAAAACCACATCTGGACCCCCCAAAAAACCACCCAAGACCATAAATGGCACCTTTGAACCCCGAAAAAACCCATCCTGGACCCCAAAAAACACCTCTGGACCCCAAAAAAATCCATCCTGGACCCCAAAAGCCACCTCTGGACCCCAAAAAATCCTGCATTCAAATAACTGCCCTCTGCACCCCAAAAATCCCACCCTGGACCCCAAAAAACTCCACCCTGGACCCCAAAAAAACCCATCCTGGACCCCAAAAAGCTCCTCTGGACCCCAAAAAAACCATCCTGGACCCCAAAAAACCACCTCTGCACCCAAAAAAAAACCATCCTGGACCCCAAAAAAACACCTCTGGAGCCCATAAACCACCTCTGGAGCCCCCAAAAAAACACCCAAGACCATAAATGCCACCTCTGAACCCCAAAAAACCCCATCCTGGACCCCAAAAAAGCCTGCATCCCAATAACACCCCTCTGCACCCCAAAACCCCACCCTGGACCCCAAAAAACACCTCTGAACCCCAAAAAACCCATCCTGGACACAAAAAAAAACAATCCTGGACACAAAAAGCCACCTCTGGACCCCAAAAAAACCATCCTGGACCCCAAAATGCACCTCTGGACCCCAAAAAAACATTCCTTGACACAAAAATCCACCTTTGCACCCCAAAAAACACCACCCAGGACCCCAAAAGCCACCTCTGGACCCAAAAAAACATCTCTGGACCCAAAAAAACACCTCTGCACCCCAAAAACCCCATCCTGGACCCCCAAAAGACACCACCCAGGACCATAAAAGCCACCTCTGGACCCCAAAAAAACCCATCCTGGACCCCAAAAAACACCTCTGGACCCCAAAAAAATCCATCCTGGACCCCAAAAGCCACCTCTGGACCCCAAAAAATCCTGCATTCCAATAACTGCCCTCTGCACCCCAAAAATCCCACCCTGGACCCCAAAAAACTCCACCCTGGACCCCCAAAAAACAACTCTGGAGCCCGAAAACCACATCTGGACCCCCCAAAAAACCACCCAAGACCATAAATGCCACCTCTGAACCCCAAAAAACACCATCCTGGACCCCAAAAGCCACCTCTGGACCCAAAAAAACATCTCTGGACCCAAAAAAACACCTCTGCACCCCAAAAACCCCATCCTGGACACCAAAAAACACCACCCAGGACCATAAAAGCCACCTCTGCACCCCGAAAAAAACATCCTGGACCCCAAAAAACACCTCTGCACCCCAAAAACCACCACCCAGGACGACAAAAGCCATCTCTGGACCCCAAAATCACCTCTGCACCTCAAAAAGCCCCATCCTGGACCCCAAAAAACCCCATCCTGGACCCCAAAAATACCTCTGCACCCCAAAAAAACCCATCCTGGACCCCAAAAAACACCAACCAGGACCATAAAAGCCACCTTTGGACCCCAAAAAACACCTCTGGACCCCAAAAAGCTCCCTTGGACCCCCCAAAAAAACCCATCCTGGATCACAAATGCCAAAACCAACTCTGCACCCAAAAAAAACCCACCCTGAACCCCAAAAACCACCTCTGCACCCCAAAAAACTCCACCCAGGATGACAAAAGCCACCCCTGGACCCCAAAAAAAACACCTCTGAAACCCAAAAAAACCCATCCTGTACCTCAGAAAAACACATCTTGGACCCCAAAAACCCCATCGTGGACCCCAAAAGGCACCTCTGGAATCCAAAAAACCTGCATCCCAATAACCCCCCTCTGCACCCCAAAACCCCACCCTGGACCCCAATAACCCCCCTCTGCACCCCAAAACCCCACCCTGGACCCCAAAAAACCCCATCCTGGACTCCAAAAAACACCACACAGGACCATAAAAGCCACCTCAGCACCCAAAAAAAAAACCATCCTGGACCCCAAAAAAGCCACCTCTGGACCCCAAAAAAGCCTGCACCCCAATAACTCCCCTCTGCACCCCAAAAAACCCCACCCTGGACCCCAAAAAACCCCACCCTGGACCCCAAAATAACACCTCTGGAGCCCAAAAACCACATCTGGACCCCCCAAAAAACCACCCAAGACGATAAATGCCACCTCTGAACCCCAAAAAACACCACCCAGGACCCCAAAAGCCACCTCTGGACCCAAAAAAACATCTCTGGACCCAAAAAAACACCTCTGCACCCCAAAAACCCCATCCTGGACCCCAAAAAACACCACCCAGGACCATAAAAGCCACCTCTGGACCCCGAAAAAAACATCCTGGACCCCAAAAAACACCTCTGCACCCCAAAAACCACCACCCAGGACGACAAAAGCCACCTCTGGACCCCAAAATCACCTCTGCACCTCAAAAAGCCCCATCCTGGACCCCAAAAAAACCCATCCTGGACCCCAAAAATACCTCTGCACCCCAAAAAAACCCATCCTGGACCCCAAAAAACACCAACCAGGACCATAAAAGCCACCTTTGGACCCCAAAAAACACCTCTGGACCCCAAAAAGCTCCCTTGGACCCCCCAAAAAAACCCATCCTGGATCACAAATGCCAAAACCAACTCTGCACCCAAAAAAAACCCACCCTGAACCCCAAAAACCACCTCTGCACCCCAAAAAACTCCACCCAGGATGACAAAAGCCACCCCTGGACCCCAAAAAAAACACCTCTGGAACCCCAAAAAAACCCATCCTGTACCTCAAAAAAACACATCTTGGACCCCAAAAACCCCATCATGGACCCCAAAAGGCACCTCTGGACCCCAAAAAACCTGCATCCCAATAACCCCCCTCGGCACCCCAAAACCCCACCCTGGACCCCAATAACCCCCCTCTGCACCCCAAAAACCCCATCGTGGACCCCAAAAGGCACCACTGGACCCCAAAAAACCTGCATCCCAATAACCCCCTTCTGCACCCCAAAACCCCACCCTGGACCCCAAAAAACCCCATCCTGGACCCCAAAAAAACCCACCTTGGACACAAAAAGCCACCTCTGCACCCCAAAAAAACCATCCTGGACCCCGAAAAACACATCTGGACCCCAAATAAATCCATCCTGGACCCCAAAAGCCACCTCTGGACCCCAAAAAAGCCCCCTCTGGACCCCAAAAAATCCTGCATCCCAATAACTCCCCTCTGCACCCCAAAAAAACCCACCCTGGACGCCAAAAAAACCCACCCTGGACCCCAAAAAAACACCTCTGGAGCCCAAAAACCACATCTGGACCCCCCAAAAAACCACCCAAGACCATAAATGCCACCTCTGAACCCCAAAAAACCCCATCCTGGACCCCAAAAAACACCTCTGGACGCCCAAAAAATCCATCCTGGACCCCAAAAGCCCCCTCTGGACCCCAAAAAAGCCACCTCTGGACCCCAAAAAAGCCACCTCTGGACCCCAAAAAAGCCTGCATCCCAATAACTCCCCTCTGCACCCCAAAAAAATCCACCGTGGACCCCAAAAAACGCCACCCTGACCCCAAAAAAACCATCCTGGACCCCAAAAAACACCAACCAGGACCATAAAAGCCACCTTTGGACCTCAAAAACCACCTCTGGACCCCAAAAAGCCACCTCTGGACCCCCCAAAAAACCCCATCCTGGATCACAAATGCCAAAACCAACTCTGCACCCAAAAAAAACCCACCCTGAACCCCAAAAACCACCTCTGCACCCCAAAAAACTCCAATCAGGACGACAAAAGCCACCCCTGGACCCCAAAAAAAACACCTCTGGAACCCCAAAAAAACCCATCCTGTACCTCAAAAAAACACATCTTGGACCCCAAAAACCCCATCGTGGACCCCAAAAGGCACCTCTGGACCCCAAAAAACCTGCATCCCAATAACCCCCCTCTGCACCCCAAAACCCCACCCTGGACCCCAATAACCCCCCTCTGCACCCCAAAACCCCACCCTGGACCCCAGAAAACCACTTCTGCACCCCAAAAAAACCATCCTGGACCCCAAAAAAACACCTCTGGAGCCCAAAAACCACATCTGGAGCCCCCAAAAAAACACCCAAGACCATAAATGCCACCTTTGAACCCCAAAAAACCCCACCCTGGACCCCAAAAAACACCTCTGGACCCCAAAAAAAGCCACTTCTTGACCCAAAAAAAGCCTGCATCCCAATAACCCCCCTCTGCACCCCAAAAAAACCCACCCTGGATCCCAAAAAACTCCACCCTGGACCCCCAAAAAAACACCTCTGGAGCCCGAAAACCACATCTGGACCCCCCCAAAAAAACACTCAAGACCATAAATGCCACCTCTGAACGCCAAAAAAACCTATCCTGGACCCCCAAAGACACCTCTGCACCCCAAAAAAACCCACCCTGGACCCCAAAAGTAACCTCTGCACCCCAAGAAAACATCTCTGGACCCCAAAAAACCCATCCTGGAAACAAAAAGCCACCTCTGGACCCCAAAAAAACCCATCCTGGACCCCAAAAAGCACCTCTGGACCCCAAAAAGCCCATCCTTGACACAAAAATCCACCTTTGCACCCCAAAAAACACCACCCAGGAGCATAAAAGCCACCTCTGGACCCCAAAAAACCCCATCCTGGACCCCAAAAAAACCCCATCCTGGACCCCCAAAACACCTCTGCACCCCAAAAAAAACATCCTGGACCCCAAAAAACCACCTCTGGAGCCCCCAAAAAAACACCCAAGACCATAAATGCCACCTCTGGACCCCAAAAATCCCCATCCTGGACCCCAAAAAAACCCACCCTGGACCCCCAAAAAACCCACCCTGGACCCCCAAAAAACCCACCCTGGACCCCCAAAAAACAACTCTGAAGCTCGAAAACCACATCTGGACCCCCCAAAAAACCACCCAAGTCCATAAATGCCACCTCTGAACCCCAAAAAAACCCATCCTGGACCCCAAAAAGCACCTCTGGACCCCAAAAAACACCTCTGGACGCCCAAAAAATCCATCCTGGACCCCAAAAGGCACCTCTGGACCCCAAAAAGCACCTCTGGACCCCAAAACCCCATCCTGGACCCCCCAAAAAACCACCCAGGACCATAAAAGCCACCTCTGAACCCCAAAAAGCCACCTCTGGACCCCAAAAAAATAACACTAAGGACCATAAAAGCCATCTTTGGACCCCCAAAAAGCCACCCCTGCACCCCAAAAAACACCACCCAGGACGATAAATCCACCTCTGGACCCCCAAAAAGCCACCCCTGCACCCCAAAACATCCCCATATCCCCCCCGCACCCCAATAACTCCTTGTGAATCCCAACAACCCCCTCGGCACCCCCAAAAACACCCCTTGCACCCCCATAACCCCCTGCACCCCAAGAATATTCCCTGCACCCCAATTACCCCCTCTGCACCCCAATTACCCCCTCCTGCACCCCAATTACCCCCCCCTGCACCCCAATAACACCCTCCCGCACCCCAATAACTGCCTCAGCACTCCAATTACCCCCTGCACCCCAATAACACCCTCCTGTACCCCAATAACACCCCTGCACCCCAATAACCCCTCAGCACCCCAATTACCCCCTGCACCCCAATAACACCCTCCTGCACCCCAATTACCTCCTCTGCACCCCAATAACACCCCTGCACCCCAATAACATCCCCTGCACCCCAATAACACCCTCCTGCACCCCAATAACCTCCTCTGCACCCCAATAACACCCCTGCACCCCAATTACACCCCCTGCACCCCAATTACACCCCCTGTGAACCCCAATAACCCCCCCCTGCATCCCAACAAATCCCCGCACCCCAATAAAACCCCTGCACCCCACTTATCCCCTCTGCACCCCAATAACCCCCCGGGCACCCCCAAAAACAACCCTGGCAGCCTCATAACCCCCCTGCACCCCACTAACTCCCTCTGCACCCCAAAAATATTCCCTGCACCCCAATAGCCTGCTCCGGCACCCAACTACCCCCTCCTGCACCCCAATAACCCCCCCTGCACCCCAGTAATCCCCTCCGGCACCCCAATAACACCCCTGCACACCAATAACCCCCACTGCACCCCAATAATACCCCCGCACCCCAATTACCCCCACCTGCACCCCAATTAACCCCTCCTGCACCCCAATAACCCCCCTCCTGCACCCCAATAACCCCCCTCTGCACCCCAATAACCCCCCTCTGCATCCCAACAAATCCCCGCACCCCAATAGAACCCCTGCACCCCAATTATACCCTCTGCACCCCAATAATACTCCCTGTACCCCAATAACACCCTCCTGCACCCCAATAACACCCTCCTGCACCCCAATAATCCCTCTGCACCCCAATTACCTCCTCTGCACCCCAATAACCCCTCTGCAACCCAATTACCTCCTCTGCAACCCAATAACACCCCCTGCACCCCAATAACCCCCTCCTGCACCCCAATAACATCCTCTGCACCCCAATAACACCCCCGCACCCCAATAACCCCCTCCGGCACCCCAATAACACCCCCTGCACCCCAATAACCTCCTCTGCACCCCAATATCCCGTCTGGCACCCCAATAATATCCCCTCTGGCACCCCAATAATATCCCCTCTGAACCCCAATAACCCCCCCCTGCATCCCAACAAATCCCCGCACCCCAATAAAACCCCTGCACCCCAATTACACCCCCTTCACCCCAATAACCCCCTCTGCACCCCAATAACCCCCTCCGGCACCCCAATAACACCCCCCTGCATCCCAACAAATCCCCGCACCCCAATAAAACCCCTGCACCCCAATTATCCCCTCTGCACCCCAATAAACCCCCGGGCACCCCCAAAAACAACCCTGGCAGCCTCATAACCCCCCTGCACCCCACTAACTCCCTCTGCACCCCAAAAATATTCCCTGCACCCCAATAGCCCGCTCTGGCACCCCAACTACCCCCTCCTGCACCCCAATAACCCCCCAGTACCCCAGTAATCCCCTCCGGCACCCCAATAACACCCCACCGCACACCACTAACCCCCACCGCACCCCAATAACACCCTCTGCACCCCAATAACACCCTCTGCACCCCAATTACCCCCAACTGCACCCCAATTACCCCTCCTGCACCCCAATAACCCCCATGCACCCCAATACACCCCTCTGCACCCCAATAACCCCCCTCTGCACCCCAATAACCCCCCCTGCACCCCAATAACACGCCCGCACGCCAATTACCCCCTCCAGCACCCCAATTACCCCCTCTGCACCCCAATAATACCCCTGCACACCAATAACCCCCCTCTGCACCCCAATAACCCCCTCCGGCACCCCAATAACAACCCTGCACCCCAATAACCCCCTCTGCACCCCAAGAACCCCCCGGGCACCCCCAAAAACAACCCTGGCAGCCTCATAACCCCCCTGCACCCCACTAACTCCCTCTGCACCCCAAAAATATTCCCTGCACCCCAATAGCCCGCTCTGGCACCCCAACTACCCCCTCCTGCACCCCAATAACACCCCCGCACCCCAATAACACCCCTGCACACCAATAACCCCCTCCGCACCCCAATAACCCCCTCCGCACCCCAATAACACCCTCCGCACCCCAATTACCCCCAACCGCACCCCAATAACCCTCCTCTGCACCCCAATAATACCCCCGCACCCCAATTACCCCCACCTGCACCCCAATAACCCTCCTCTGCACCCCAATAACCACCCTGCATCCCAATAACACCCCCACACCCCATTTAGCCCCTCCTGCACCCCAATAACCCCCAACCGCACCCCAATAACCCTCCTCTGCACCCCAATAACCCCCCTGCATCCCAATAACACCCCCACACCCCATTTAGCCCCTCCTGCACCCCAATAACCCCCAACCGCACCCCAATAACCCCCCACTGCACCCCAATAACCCCCCTGCATCCCAATAACACCCCCACACCCCATTTAGCCCCTCCTGCACCCCAATAACCCCCAACCGCACCCCAATAACCACCCACTGCACCCCAATAATACCCCTGCACCCCAATTACCCCCACCTGCACCCCAATTACCCCCACCTGCACCCCAATTACCCCCACCTGCACCCCAATTAACCCCACCTGAACCCAAATAACCCCCCTCTGCACCCCAATAACACCCCTGCACCCCAATAACCCCCTCTGCACCCCAATAACACCCCCTGCACCCCAATAACACCCCCTGCACCCCATTTAGCCCCTCCTGCACCCCAATTACCCCCCTCTGCACCCCAATTACCCCCACCTGCACCCCAATTAACCCCCCTCTGCACCCCAATAACCCCCTCTGCACCCCAATAACACCCCCTGCACCCCAATAACCCCCTCTGCACCCCAATAACCCCCTCTGCATCCCAACAAATCCCTGCACTCCAATAAAACCCCTGCACCCCGATTATCCCCTCTGCACCCCAATAATACTCCCTGTACCCCAATAACCCCCCTCTGCATCCCAATAAAATCCCTGCACCCCAATTATCCCCTCTGCACCCCAATAACACCCCCTGCACCCCAAATAACACCCCGCACCCCAATAACCCCCTCTGCATCCCAACAAATCCCCGCACCCCAATAAAACCCCTGCACCCCGATTATCCCCTCTGCACCCCAATAATACTCCCTGTACCCCAATAACACCCCTGCACCCCAATAACCCCCCTCTGCACCCCAATAATACTCCCTGTACCCCAATAACACCCCTGCACCCCAATAACCCCCTCTGCATCCCAATAAAATCCCAGCACCCCAATTATCCTCTCTGCACCCCAATAACACCCTGGGCACCCCAATAACAACCCTGCACCCCAATAACAACCCTGCACCCCAATAACCCCCCCTGCACCCCAATAACACGCCCGCACCCCAATAACCCCCCACTGCACCCCAGACCTGTTAACCCCGGTTTAGGCCCAGCTTATGCCCAGCCCAAGCCCAGTTCAGTCCCCGTTAAGCCCAGTTCAGACCCCATTGGACCCCAGCAACCCCAGTTTAGGCCCAGTTGAGTCCCCGTTAAGCCCGGTTCAGACCCCATTGGACCCCATCAACCCCAGTTTAGGCCCAGTTCAGTCCCCGTTAAGCCCGGTTCAGACCCCATTGGACCCCATCAACCCCAGTTTAGGCCCAGTTCAGTCCCCGTTAAGCCCAGTTCAGACCCCATTGGACCCCATCAACCCCAGTTTAGGCCCAGTTCAGTCCCCGTTAAGCCCAGTTCAGACCCCACTGGACCCCATCAACCCCAGTTTAGGCCCAGTTCAGTCCCCGTTAAGCCCGGTTCAGACCCCATTGGACCCCATCAACCCCAGTTTAGGCCCAGTTCAGTCCCCGTTAAGCCCAGTTCAGACCCCATTGGACCCCATCAACCCCAGTTTAGGCCCAGTTCAGTCCCCGTTAAGCCCGGTTCAGACCCCATTGGACCCCATCAACCCCAGTTTAGGCCCAGTTCAGTCCCCGTTAAGCCCGGTTCAGACCCCACTGGACCCCATCAACCCCAGTTTAGGCCCAGTTCAGTCCCCGTTAAGCCCGGTTCAGACCCCACTGGACCCCATCAACCCCAGTTTAGGCCCAGTTCAGTCCCCGTTAAGCCCGGTTCAGACCCCACTGGACCCCATCAACCCCAGTTAAGGCCCAGTTCAGTCCCCGTTAAGCCCGGTTCAGACCCCGTTGGACCCCATCAACCCCAGTTTAGTCCCCATTAAGCCCGGTTCAGACCCCACTGGACCCCATCAACCCCAGTTTAGGCCCAGTTGAGTCCCCACTGGACCCCATCAACCCCAGTTTAGGCCCAGTTGAGTCCCCGTTAAGCCCGGTTCAGACCCCATTGGACCCCATCAACCCCAGTTTAGGCCCAGTTGAGTCCCCGTTAAGCCCGGTTCAGACCCCATTGGACCCCATCAACCCCAGTTTAGGCCCAGTTGAGTCCCCGTTAAGCCCGGTTCAGACCCCATTGGACCCCATCAACCCCAGTTTAGGCCCAGTTGAGTCCCCGTTAAGCCCGGTTCAGACCCCATTGGACCCCATCAACCCCAGTTTAGGCCCAGTTGAGTCCCCGTTAAGCCCGGTTCAGACCCCATTGGACCCCATCAACCCCAGTTTAGGCCCAGTTGAGTCCCCGTTAAGCCCGGTTCAGACCCCATTGGACCCCATCAACCCCAGTTTAGGCCCAGTTGAGTCCCCGTTAAGCCCGGTTCAGACCCCATTGGACCCCATCAACCCCAGTTTAGGCCCAGTTGAGTCCCCGTTAAGCCCGGTTCAGACCCCATTGGACCCCATCAACCCCAGTTTAGGCCCAGTTGAGTCCCCGTTAAGCCCGGTTCAGACCCCATTGGACCCCATCAACCCCAGTTTAGGCCCAGTTGAGTCCCCGTTAAGCCCGGTTCAGACCCCATTGGACCCCATCAACCCCAGTTTAGGCCCAGTTGAGTCCCCGTTGGACCCCATCAACCCCAGTTTAGGCCCAGTTGAGTCCCCGTTAAGCCCGGTTCAGCCCCGTTGGACCCCATCAACCCCAGTTTAGGCCCAGTTGAGTCCCCGTTAAGCCCGGTTCAGACCCCGTTGGACCCCATCAACCCCAGTTTAGGCCCAGTTCAGTCCCCGTTAAGCCCGGTTCAGACCCCGTTGGACCCCATCAACCCCAGTTTAGGCCCAGTTGAGTCCCCGTTAAGCCCGGTTCAGACCCCACTGGACCCCATCAACCCCAGTTTAGGCCCAGTTGAGTCCCCGTTAAGCCCGGTTCAGACCCCACTGGACCCCATCAACCCCAGTTTAGGCCCAGTTGAGTCCCCGTTAAGCCCGGTTCAGACCCCACTGGACCCCATCAACCCCAGTTTAGGCCCAGTTCAGTCCCCGTTAAGCCCAGTTCAGACCCCACTGGACCCCATCAACCCCAGTTTAGGCCCAGTTCAGTCCCCGTTAAGCCCAGTTCAGACCCCACTGGACCCCATCAACCCCAGTTTAGGCCCAGTTCAGTCCCCGTTAAGCCCAGTTCAGACCCCACTGGACCCCATCAACCCCAGTTTAGGCCCAGTTCAGTCCCCGTTAAGCCCGGTTCAGACCCCATTGGACCCCATCAACCCCAGTTTAGGCCCAGTTCAGTCCCCACTGGACCCCATCAACCCCAGTTTAGGCCCAGTTCAGTCCCCGTTTAGCCCGGTTCAGACCCCATTGGACCCCATCAACCCCAGTTTAGGCCCAGTTCAGTCCCCACTGGACCCCATCAACCCCAGTTTAGGCCCAGTTCAGTCCCCGTTTAGCCCGGTTCAGACCCCATTGGACCCCATCAACCCCAGTTTAGGCCCAGTTCAGTCCCCACTGGACCCCATCAACCCCAGTTTAGGCCCAGTTCAGTCCCCGTTTAGCCCGGTTCAGACCCCATTGGACCCCATCAACCCCAGTTTAGGCCCAGTTCAGTCCCCACTGGACCCCATCAACCCCAGTTTAGGCCCAGTTCAGTCCCCGTTTAGCCCGGTTCAGACCCCATTGGACCCCATCAACCCCAGTTTAGGCCCAGTTCAGTCCCCGTTAAGCCCAGTTCAGTCCCCACTGGACCCCATCAACCCCAGTTTAGGCCCAGTTCAGTCCCCGTTAAGCCCAGTTCAGACCCCACTGGACCCCATCAACCCCAGTTTAGGCCCAGTTCAGTCCCCGTTAAGCCCGGTTCAGACCCCATTGGACCCCATCAACCCCAGTTTAGGCCCAGTTCAGTCCCCGTTAAGCCCGGTTCAGACCCCACTGGACCCCATCAACCCCAGTTTAGGCCCAGTTCAGTCCCCGTTAAGCCCAGTTCAGACCCCATTGGACCCCATCAACCCCAGTTTAGGCCCGGTTCAGTCCCCGTTAAGCCCAGTTCAGACCCCATTGGACCCCATCAACCCCAGTTTAGGCCCGGTTCAGTCCCCGTTAAGCCCAGTTCAGACCTCATTGGACCCCATCAACCCCAGTTTAGGCCCAGTTGAGTCCCCGTTAAGCCCAGTTCAGACCCCATTGGACCCCATCAACCCCAGTTTAGGCCCAGTTAGACACCATTAGGCCCAGTTCAGACCTCGTTATGACCCTGTTAAGCCCGGTTTAGACCCCGTTGGACCCCACTAAACCCAGTTTAGGCCCAGCTTATGCCCAGCTCAGGTCCCATTAGACACCATTAAGCCCAGTTTAGACACCATTAAACCCAGTTCAGGCACTGTTAAGACCCCATTAGGCCCCGTTGGACCCCATTAGCCCTGGTTTAGGCCTGGCTTATGCCCAGCCCAGGCCCCGTTAGACACCATTAGGCCCCATTATGTCCAGTTTAGACCCCGTTAAACCCCTGTTAAGCCCCTTTAGGCCCAGTTGGACCCCGTTGGACCCCATTAACCCCAGTTCAGGCCCGGCTTACGCCCAGCCCAGGCCCCTTTAGAGACCATTAAGCCCAGTTCAGGCCCCATTAAGCCCCCTTAGGACCGGTTCAGACCCCGTTGGACCCGATTAACCCCAGTTCAGGCCTGGCTTACGCCCAGTCCAGGCCCCATTAGACACCATTTAGCCCCATTAGGCCCAGTTCAGACCTCGTTGGACCCCTTTAACCCTGGTTTAGGCCCATCTTATGCCCAGCCCAGGCCCCATTAGACACCATTAGGCCCGGTTCAGACCCTGTTAAGCCCCATTAGGCCCACTTTAGACCCCATTAACCTCTTAGGCCTGGTTCAGATCCCGTTAAGACCCCCTAGGCCCGGTTCAGACCCCGTTGGACCCCATTAACCCCAGTTCAGGCCTGGCTTACGCCCAGCCCAGGCCCCTTTAGACACCATTAGGCCCAGTTCAGGCCCCATTAAGCCCCCTTAGGACCGGTTCAGGCCCCTTTAGACACCATTAACCCCAGTTCAGGCCCCATTAAGCCCCCTTAGGACCGGTTCAGGCCCCTTTAGACACCATTAACCCCAGTTCAGGCCCCATTAAGCCCCCTTAGGACCGGTTCAGGCCCCTTTAGACACCATTAACCCCAGTTCAGGCCCCATTAAGCCCCCTTAGGACCGGTTCAGGCCCCTTTAGACACCATTAACCCCAGTTCAGGCCCCATTAAGCCCCCTTAGGACCGGTTCAGGCCCCTTTAGACACCATTAACCCCAGTTCAGGCCCCATTAAGCCCCCTTAGGACCGGTTCAGGCCCCTTTAGACACCATTAACCCCAGTTCAGGCCCCATTAAGGCCCCTTAGGACTGGTTCAGACCCCGTTGGACCCCATTAACCCCAGTTCAGGCCCGGCTTACGCCCAGCCCAGGCCCCTTTAGACACCATTAGGCCCAGTTCAGGCCCCATTAAGCCCCCTTAGGACCGGTTCAGACCCCGTTGGACCCCATTAACCCCAGTTCAGGCCCCATTAAGCCCCCTTAGGACCGGTTCAGACCCCGTTGGACCCCATTAACCCCAGTTCAGGCCCGGCTTATGCCCAGCCCAGGCCCCTTTAGACACCATTAACCCCAGTTCAGGCCCCATTAAGCCCCCTTAGGACCGGTTCAGACCCCGTTGGACCCCATTAACCCCAGTTCAGGCCCCATTAAGCCCCCTTAGGACCGGTTCAGACCCCGTTGGACCCCATTAACCCCAGTTCAGGCCCCATTAAGCCCCCTTAGGACCGGTTCAGACCCCCTTGGACCCCATTAACCCCAGTTCAGGCCCCATTAAGCCCCATTAGGACCGGTTCAGACCCCGTTGGACCCCATTAACCCCAGATCAGGCCCAGCTTACGCCCAGCCCAGGCCCCTTTAGACACCATTAGGCCCAGTTCAGACCCCATTAAGCCCCCTTAGGCCCAGTTCAGACCCCATTGGACCCCATTAATCCCAGTTCAGGCCCGGCTTACGCCCAGCCCAGGCCCCTTTAGACACCATAAGGCCCAGTTCAGGCCTCATTAAGCCCACTTAGGCCCAGTTCAGACCCCGTTGGACCCCATTAGCCCCGGTTTAGGCCCGGCTTACACCCAGCCCAGGCCCCGTTAGACACCATTAAGCCCAGTTCAGGCCCCATTAAGACCCCATTAAGCCCCATTAGACCCCCTTGGACCCCATTAACCCTGGTTTAGGCCCGGCTTACGCCCAGCCCAAGCTCCTTTAGAAAACCATTAAGCCCAGTTTAGACCCCATTAAGCCCCATTAGACCCCCTTGGACCCCATTAACCCCAGTTCAGGCCTGGCTTACGCCCAGCCCAGGCCCCTTTAGACACCATTGAGCCCCATTAGGCCCAGTTCAGACATTGTTAAGCCCCCATTAAGCCCCTTAGGCCCAGTTCAGACCCCGTTAAGCCCGGTTAAGACCCCGTTGGACCCCATTAACCCCAGTTCAGGCCCGGCTTACGCCCAGCCCAGGCCCCTTTAGACACCATTGAGCCCCATTAGGCCCAGTTCAGACCTCGTTGGATCCCATTAACCCCAGTTTAGGCCCGGCTTACTCCCAGCCCAGGCCCCGTTAGACACCATTAGGCCCAGTTCAGGCCCCATTAAGCCCCCTTAGGCCCAGTTCAGACCTCGTGGGACCCCATTAACCCCAGTTTAGGCCCGGCTTACGCCCAGCCCAGGCCCCTTTAGACACCATTAAGCCCAGTTCAGGCCCCATTAAGACCCCATGAAGCCCCATTAGACCCCCTTGGACCCCATTAACCCTGGTTTAGGCCCGGCTTACGCCCAGCCCAGGCTCCTTTAGAAAACCATTAAGCCCAGTTTAGACCCCATTAAGCCCCATTAGACCCCCTTGGACCCCATTAACCCCAGTTCAGGCCTGGCTTACGCCCAGCCCAGGCCCCTTTAGACATCATTGAGCCCCATTAGGCCCAGTTCAGACATTGTTAAGCCCCATTAACCCCAGTTCAGGCCTGGCTTACGCCCAGCCCAGGCCCCTTTAGACACCATTAAGCCCAGTTCAGGCCCCATTAAGCCCCCTTAGGTCCAGTTCAGACCCCATTGGACCCCATTAACCCCAGTTCAGGCCCGGCTTACGCCCAGCTCAGGCCCCTTTAGACACCATTAGGCCCAGTTCAGGCCTCATTAAGCCCCCTTAGGCCCAGTTCAGACCCTGTTGGACCCCATTAACCCCGGTTTAGGCCCGGCTTACGCCCAGCCCAGGCCCCTTTAGAAAACCATTAAGCCCAGTTCAGGCCCCATTAAGACCCCATGAAGCCCCATTAGACCCCCTTGGACCCATTAACCCCAGTTCAGGCCTGGCTTACGCCCAGCCCAGGCCCCATTAGACACCATTGAGCCCCATTAGGCCCAGTTCAGACCCCCTTGGACCC
Source organism: Tapera naevia (assembly GCA_033556795.1). Classification (NCBI taxonomy): domain Eukaryota; kingdom Metazoa; phylum Chordata; class Aves; order Cuculiformes; family Neomorphidae; genus Tapera; species Tapera naevia. The sequence continues at coordinate 83,957 of JAUMJJ010000301.1, read as the reverse complement.
CTTTAACCCTGGTTTAGGCCCATCTTATGCGCAGCCCAGGCCCCATTAGACACCATTAGGCCCGGTTCAGACCCTGTTAAGCCCCATTAGGTCCACTTTAGACCCCATTAACCCCCTAGGCCCGGTTCAGACCCCGTTGGACCCCATTAACCCCAGTTCAGGCCCAGCTTACGCCCCGCCCAGGCCCCTTTAGACACCATTAACCGCAGTTCAGGCCCCGTTAAGACCCCATGAAGCCCCATTAGACCCCTTGGACCCCATTAACCCCAGTTCAGGCCCGGTTTACGCCCAGCCCAGGCCCCTTTAGACACCATTAGGCCCAGTTCAGGCCCCGTTAAGCCCCCTTAGGACCGGTTCAGACCCCGTTGGACCCCATTAACCCCAGTTCAGGCCCCATTAAGCCCCCTTAGGACCGGTTCAGACCCCGTTGGACCCCATTAACCCCAGTTCAGGCCCCATTAAGCCCCCTTAGGACCGGTTCAGACCCCGTTGGACCCCATTAACCCCAGTTCAGGCCCCATTAAGCCCCCTTAGGACCGGTTCAGACCCCGTTGGACCCCATTAACCCCAGTTCAGGCCCCATTAAGCCCCCTTAGGACCGGTTCAGACCCCGTTGGACCCCATTAACCCCAGTTCAGGCCCCATTAAGCCCCCTTAGGACCGGTTCAGACCCCGTTGGACCCCATTAACCCCAGTTCAGGCCCCATTAAGCCCCCTTAGGCCCAGTTCAGACCCCGTTGGACCCCATTAACCCCGGTTCAGGCCTGGCTTACGCCCAGCCCAGGCCCCTTTAGACACCATTAAGCCCAGTTCAGGCCCCATTAAGCCCCCTTAGGCCCAGTTCAGACCCCCTTGGACCCCATTAACCCCGGTTTAGGCCCGGCTTACGCCCAGCCCAGGCCCCTTTAGAAAACCATTAAGCCCAGTTCAGGCCCCATTAAGACCCCATGAAGCGCCATTACACCCCCTTGGACCCCATTAAACCCAGTTCAGGCCTGGCTTACGCCCAGTCCAGGCCCCATTAGACACCATTGAGCCCCATTAGGCCCAGTTCAGATCCCCTTGGACCCCATTAACCCTGGTTTAGGCCCATCTTATGCCCAGCCCAGGCCCCATTAGACACCATTAGGCCCGGTTCAGACCCCGTTAAGCCCCATTAGGCCCACTTTAGACCCCATCAAATCCCCTTAGGCCTGGTTCAGATCCCGTTAAGACCCCCCAGGCCCCGTTAGACACCATTGAGCCCCATTAGGCCCAGTTCAGACATTGTTAAGCCCCCATTAAGCCCCCTTAGGCCCGGTTCAGACCCCGTTGGACCCCATTAAGTCCAGTTTAGGCCCGGTTTACGCCCATCCCAGGCCCCTTTAGACACCATTAAGCCCAGTTCAGGCCCCATTAAGCCCCCATAGGACCGGTTCAGACCCCCTTGGACCCCATTAACCCCAGTTCAGACCCGGCTTACGCCCAGCCCAGGCCCCTTTAGACACCATTAAGCCCAGTTCGGGCCCCGCTAAGACCCCATTAAGCCCCATTAAGCCCCCTTGGACCCCATTAACCCCAGTTCAGGCCTGGCTTACGCCCAGCCCAGGCCCCGTTAGACACCATTAACCCCGGTTCAGGCCCCGTAAAGCCCCCTTAGGTCCACTTTAGACCCCATTAAGCCCCCTTAGGCCCTGTTTGGAACCTTTTAAGCCCCCTTAGGCCCGCTTTAGATCTCATTAAAGCCCCTTAGGCCCAGTTGAGACCCCGTTGGACCCCATTAACCCCGGTTTAGGCCCGGCTTACGCCCAGCCCAGGCCCTGTTAGACACCATTAGGCCCAGTTCAGGCCCCGTTAAGCCCCATTAGGCCCACTTTAGACCCCATTAAACACCCTTAGGCCTGGTTCAGATCCCGTTAACACCCCCTTAAGCCCGGTTCAGACACCACTGGACCCCATTAAGTCCAGTTTAGGCCCGGCTTACGCCCAGCCCAGGCCCCTTTAGAAAACCATTAAGCCCAGTTCAGGCCCCATTGAGACCCCATGAAGCCCCATTAGACCCCCTTGGACCCATTAACCCCAGTTCAGACCCGGCTTAAGCCCAGCCCAGGCCCCATTAGACACCATTGAGCCCCATTAGGCCCAGTTCAGACCCCCTTGGACCCCTTTAACCCTGGTTTAGGCCCATCTTATGCCCAGCCCAGGCCCCATTAGACACCATTAGGCCCAGTTCAGACCCCGTTAAGCCCCATTAGGCCCACTTTAGACCCCATTAACACCTTAGGCCTGGTTCAGATCCCGTTAAGACCTCCTAGGCCCGGTTCAGACCCCGTTGGACCCCATTAACCCCAGTTCAGGCCGGGCTTACGCCCAGCCCAGGCCCCTTTAGACACCATTAGGCCCAGTTCAGGCCCCATTAAGCCCCCTTAGGACCGGTTCAGGCCCCTTTAGACACCATTAACCCCAGTTCAGGCCCCATTAAGCCCCCTTAGGACCGGTTCAGACCCCGTTGGACCCCATTAACCCCAGTTCAGGCCCGGCTTATGCCCAGCCCAGGCCCCTTTAGACACCATTAGGCCCAGTTCAGGCCCCATTAAGCCCCCTTAGGACCGGTTCAGACCCCGTTGGACCCCATTAACCCCAGTTCAGGCCCCATTAAGCCCCCTTAGGACCGGTTCAGACCCCGTTGGACCCCATTAACCCCAGTTCAGGCACCATTAAGCCCCCTTAGGACCGGTTCAGACCCCGTTGGACCCCATTAACCCCAGTTCAGGCCCCATTAAGCCCCCTTAGGACCGGTTCAGACCCCGTTGGACCCCATTAACCCCAGTTCAGGCCCCATTAAGCCCCCTTAGGACCGGTTCAGACCCCGTTGGACCCCATTAACCCCAGTTCAGGCCCCATTAAGCCCCCTTAGGACCGGTTCAGACCCCGTTGGACCCCATTAACCCCAGTTCAGGCCCGGCTTATGCCCAGCCCAGGCCCCTTTAGACACCATTAGGCCCAGTTCAGGCCCCATTAAGCCCCCTTAGGCCCAGTTCAGACCCCCTTGGACCCCATTAACCCCGGTTTAGGCCCAGCTTACACCCAGCCCAGGCCCCTTTAGAAAACCATTAAGCCCAGTTTAGACCCCATTAAGACCCCATTAAGCGCCATTACACCCCCTTGGACCCCATTAAACCCAGTTCAGGCCTGGCTTACGCCCAGTCCAGGCCCCATTAAACACCATTTAGCCCCATTAGGCCCAGTTCAGACCTCGTTGGACCCCATTAACCCCAGTTCAGGCCCGGCTTACACCCAGCCCAGGCCCCGTTAGACACCATTGAGCCCCATTAGGCCCAGTTCAGACCTCGTTGGACCCCATTAACCCCAGTTCAGGCCCGGCTTACGCCCAGCCCAGGCCCCTTTAGACACCATTAAGCCCAGTTCAGGCCCCATTAAGCCCCCTTAGGCCCAGTTCAGACCCCGTTGAACCCCATTAACCCCAGTTCAGGCCCGGCTTACGCCCAGCCCAGGCCCCTTTAGACACCATTAAGCCCAGTTCAGGCCCCGCTAAGACCCCATGAAGCCCCATTAAGCCCCCTTGGACCCCATTAACCCCAGTTCAGGCCTGGCTTACGCCCAGCCCAGGCCCCGTTAGACACCATTAACCCCGGTTCAGGCCCGGTAAAGCCCCCTTAGGCCCACTTTACACCCCATTAAGCCCCCTTAGGCCCTGTTTGGAACCTTTTAAGCCCCCTTAGGCCCACTTTAGACCTCATTAAGGCCCCTTAGGCCCAGTTCAGACCCCGTTGGAACCCATTAACCCCGGTTTAGGCCCAGCTTACGCCCAGCCCAGGCCCCTTTAGAAAACCATTAAGCCCAGTTCAGGCCCCATTAAGACCCCATGAAGCCCCATTAGACCCCCTTGGACCCATTAACCCCAGTTCAGGCCCGGCTTACGCCCAGCCCAGGCCCCTTTAGACACCATTGAGCCCCATTAGGCCCAGTTCAGACCCCCTTGGACCCCTTTAACCCTGGTTTAGGCCCATCTTATGCCCAGCCCAGGCCCCATTAGACACCATTAGGCCCGGTTCAGACCCCGTTAAGCCCCATTAGGCCCACTTTAGACCCCATTAACCCCTTAGGCCTGGTTCAGATCCCGTTAAGACCCCCTAGGCCCGGTTCAGACCCCGTTGGACCCCATTAACCCCAGTTCAGGCCAGGCTTACGCCCAGCCCAGGCCCCTTTAGACACCATTAGGCCCAGTTCAGGCCCCATTAAGCCCCCTTAGGACCGGTTCAGAGCCCGTTGGACCCCATTAACCCCAGTTCAGGCCCCATTAAGCCCCCTTAGGACCGGTTCAGACCCCGTTGGACCCCATTAACCCCAGTTCAGGCCCCATTAAGCCCCCTTAGGACCGGTTCAGACCCCGTTGGACCCCATTAACCCCAGTTCAGGCCCGGCTTATGCCCAGCCCAGGCCCCTTTAGACACCATTAGGCCCAGTTCAGGCCCCATTAAGCCCCCTTAGGACCGGTTCAGACCCCGTTGGACCCCATTAACCCCAGTTCAGGCCCCATTAAGCCCCCTTAGGACCGGTTCAGACCCCGTTGGACCCCATTAACCCCAGTTCAGGCCCCATTAAGCCCCCTTAGGACCGGTTCAGACCCCGTTGGACCCCATTAACCCCAGTTCAGGCCCGGCTTATGCCCAGCCCAGGCCCCTTTAGACACCATTAGGCCCAGTTCAGGCCCCATTAAGCCCCCTTAGGACCGGTTCAGACCCCGTTGGACCCCATTAACCCCAGTTCAGGCCCCATTAAGCCCCCTTAGGACCGGTTCAGACCCCGTTGGACCCCATTAACCCCAGTTCAGGCACCATTAAGCCCCCTTAGGACCGGTTCAGACCCCGTTGGACCCCATTAACCCCAGTTCAGGCCCCATTAAGCCCCCTTAGGACCAGTTCAGACCCCGTTGGACCCCATTAACCCCAGTTCAGGCCCCATTAAGCCCCCTTAGGACCTGTTCAGACCCCGTTGGACCCCATTAACCCCAGTTCAGGCCCCATTAAGCCCCCTTAGGACCGGTTCAGACCCCGTTGGACCCCATTAACCCCAGTTCAGGCCCCATTAAGCCCCCTTAGGACCGGTTCAGACCCCGTTGGACCCCATTAACCCCAGTTCAGGCCCCGTTAAGCCCCCTTAGGACCGGTTCAGACCCCGTTGGACCCCATTAACCCCAGTTCAGGCCCCATTAAGCCCCCTTAGGACCGGTTCAGACCCCGTTGGACCCCATTAACCCCAGTTCAGGCCCCGTTAAGCCCCCTTAGGACCGGTTCAGACCCCGTTGGACCCCATTAACCCCAGTTCAGGCCCCATTAAGCCCCCTTAGGACCGGTTCAGACCCCGTTGGACCCCATTAACCCCAGTTCAGGCCCCATTAAGCCCCCTTAGGACCGGTTCAGACCCCGTTGGACCCCATTAACCCCAGTTCAGGCCCCATTAAGCCCCCTTAGGACTGGTTCAGACCCCGTTGGACCCCATTAATCCCAGTTCAGGCCCAGCTTACGCCCAGCCCAGGCCCCTTTAGACACCATTAGGCCCAGTTCAGGCCTCATTAAGCCCACTTAGGCCCAGTTCAGACCCCGCTGGACCTCATTAACCCCAGTTCAGGCGGGGCTTACGCCCAGCCCAGGCCCCTTTAGACATCATTAGGCCCAGTTCAGGCCCCATTAAGCCCCCTTAGGCCCGGTTCAGACCCCGTTGGACCCCATTAATCCCAGTTCAGGCGGGGCTTACGCCCAGCCCAGGCCCCGTTAGACACCATTAAGCCCAGTTCAGGCCCCATTAAGCCCCCTTAGGCCCGGTTCAGACCCCGTTGGACCCCATTAATCCCAGTTCAGGCGGGGCTTACGCCCAGCTCAGGCCCCGTTAGACACCATTAAGCCCAGTTCAGGCCCCATTAAGCCCCCTTAGGCCCAGTTCAGACCCCGTTGGACCCCATTAATCCCAGTTCAGGCGGGGCTTACGCCCAGCCCAGGCCCCGTTAGACACCATTAAGCCCAGTTCAGGCCCCATTAAGCCCCCTTAGGACCGGTTCAGACCCCGTTGAACCCCATTAACCCCGGTTCAGGTCCGGCTTACGCCCAGCCCAGGCCCCATTACACCCCCTTACTCCCGGTTCAGACCCCGTTAAGCCCCCTTAGGTCCACTTTAGACCCCGTTAAGCCCCATTAGGCCCGGTTCAGACCCCATTAAGCCCCCTTAGGCCCGGTTCAGACCCCATTAAGCCCCCTTAGGCCCGGTTCAGACCCCATTAAGCCCCCTTAGGCCCGGTTCAGACCCCATTAAGCCCCCTTAGGCCCGGTTCAGACCCCATTAAGCCCCCTTAGGCCCGGTTCAGACCCCGTTGGACCCCATTAAGTCCAGTTTAGGCCCGGCTTACGCCCAGCCCAGGCCCCTTTAGAAAACCATTAAGCCCAGTTCAGGCCCCATTAAGACCCCATGAAGCCCCATTAGACCCCATTGGACCCATTAACCCCAGTTCAGGCCCGGCTTACGCCCAGCCCAGGCCCCATTAGACACCATTGAGCCCCATTAGGCCCAGTTCAGACCCCCTTGGACCCCTTTAACCCCGGTTTAGGCCCATCTTATGCGCAGCCCAGGCCCCATTAGACACCATTAGGCCCAGTTCAGACCCTGTTAAGCCCCATTAGGCCCACTTTAGACCCCATTAACACCTTAGGCCTGGTTCAGATCCCGTTAAGACCCCCTAGGCACGGCTCAGACCCCGTTGGACCCCATTAACCCCAGTTCAGGCCAGGCTTACGCCCAGCCCAGGCCCCTTTAGACACCATTAAGCCCAGTTCAGGCCCCATTAAGCCCCCTTACGACCGGTTCAGACCCCGTTGGACCCCATTAACCCCAGTTCAGGCCCAGCTTACGCCCAGCCCAGACCCCTTTAGACACCATTAAGGCCAGTTCAGGCCCCATTAAGACCCCATTAAGCCCCATTAGACCCCCTTGGACCCCATTAACCCTGGTTTAGGCCCGGCTTACGCCCAGCCCAGGCTCCTTTAGAAAACCATTAAGCCCAGTTTAGACCCCATTAAGCCCCATTAGACCCCCTTGGACCCCATTAACCCCAGTTCAGGCCTGGCTTACGCCCAGCCCAGGCCCCTTTAGACACCATTAAGCCCAGTTCAGGCCCCATTAAGCCCCCTTAGGCCCAGTTCAGACCCCGTTGGACCCCATTAACCCCAGATCACGCCCAGCTTATGCCCAGCCCAGGCCACTTTAGACACCATTAGGCTCAGTTCAGGCCCCATTAAGCCCCCTTAGGCCCAGTTCAGACCCCATTGGACCCCATTAATCCCAGTTCAGGCCCGGCTTACGCCCAGCCCAGGCCCCTTTAGACACCACTAGGCCCAGTTCAGGCCCCATTAAGCCCCCTTAGGACCGGTTCAGACCCCGTTGGACCCCATTAACCCCAGTTCAGGCCCAGCTTACGCCCAGCCCAGGCCCCTTTAGACACCATTAAGCCCAGTTCAGGCCCCGTTAAGACCCCATTAAGCCCCATTAGACCCCCTTGGACCCCATTAACCCCAGTTCAGGCCTGGCTTACGCCCAGCCCAGGCCCCATTAGGCCCTGTTTGGAACCTTTTAAGCCCCCTTAGGCCCGGTTCAGACCCCGTTAAGCCCCCTTAGGCCCGGTTCAGACCTCGTTAAGCCCCTTAAGGCCCGGTTCAGACCCCGTTAAGCCCCTTCAGGCCCGGTTCAGACCCCGTTAAGCCCCTTCAGGCCCGGTTCAGACCCCGTTAAGCCCCTTCAGGCCCGGTTCAGACCCCGCCGGACCCCGTTAACCCCGGTTGGGGCGCGGCCCCGGCCCCGGCCCCACCGGACACCCCCGGCCCCCCCAGACGCCCCCAGCCCCGCGGGGACCGGTTCGTGCCCGGCCCAGCCCCGGCCCAGCCCCTCAGGCCCCGCTCACGCCGGATCTCCCGTTCCCCGCTCATTCCCCGCCGCCGCTGCCGCCGCCCGCTCGGATTGGCCGCCCTCCCCCGCCCCCTTCAGCCAATCAGCGCGCGGAGAGGCCCCGCCGGCCGCTCCCATTGGCCGAGCTGAGAGGTGGACCCGCCCCGCCGGCCGTTCCTATTGGCCGAGCCGGGAGGCGGGCACGCCCCGCCGGCCGCTCCCATTGGCCGACCTCAGAGGTGGACCCGCCCCCCGGCCGCTCCCATTGGCCGAGCTGGAAGGCGGACACGCCCCGCTGGCCGCTTCCACTGGCCGAATTGAGAGGTGGACTCGCCCCTCCAGACGCTCCCATTGGCCGAGATGGAAGGCGGACACGCCCCCCGGCCGCTCCCATTGGCCGAGCTGGAAGACGGACACGCCCCGCCGGCCGCTCCCATTGGCCGACCTCAGAGGTGGACCCTCCCCGCCGGCCGCTCCTATTGGCCGAGCTGGAAGACGGACACGCCCCGCCGGCCGCTCCCATTGGCCGACCTCAGAGGTGGACACGCCCCGCCGGCCGCTCCCATTGGCCGACCTCAGAGGTGGACCCTCCCCGCCGGCCGCTCCTATTGGCCGAGCTGGAAAGCGGACACGCCCCGCCGGCCGCTCCCACTGGCCGAACTGAGAGGTCGACCCGCCCCTCCGGCCGCTCCCATTGGCCGAGCTGGAAGACGGACACGCCCCTCCGGCCGCTCCCATTGGCCGAGCTGGAAGGCGGACACGCCCCTCCGGCCGCTCCCACTGGCCGAACTGAGAGGTGGACCCGCCCCTCCGGCCGCTCCTATTGGCCAACATGGAAGGCGGACACGCCCCGCCGGCCGCTTCCATTGGCCGACCTCAGAGGTGGACCCTCCCCGCCGGCCGCTCCCATTGGCCGAGATGGAAGACGGACACGCCCCCCGGCCGCTCCCATTGGCCGAGCTGCGAGGCGGACACGCCCCCCCCCCCGCGCGGCCGGATGGCGGGAGGCGGGGGCGGGGCCGCGGGGGCTGCCGGGAGGGGTGGGCAGCGCCCCTCCCCCACACTGCCGCCTCTCCCAGTGGCTCCCAGTGCTCCCAGTATACCCAGCCCGCTGCTCCCAGTACAATCCAGTAGCTCCAGTAGCTCCCAGTACACTCCAGTAGCGCCCTGTGCTCCTCAGTCCCCCAGCCCAGTGGCTCCCAGTACACACCAGTAACCTCCAGTGCTCCCAGTATACCCAGTCCACAGATCCCAGTACAATCCAGTGCTCCCAGTACACACCAGTAGCGCCCTGTGCTCCTCAGTCTCCCAGCCTAGCGGCTCCCAGTACACACCAGTAACCTCCAGTGCCTCCCAGTGCTCCCAGTATACCCAGTCCACTGCTCCCAGTACAATCCAGTAGCTCCCAGTAGCTCCCAGTACACTCCAGTAGCACCCTGTGCTCCTCAGTCCCCCAGCCCAGTGGCTCCCAGTACACACCAGTAACCTCCAGTGCTCCCAGTATACCCAGTCCACAGATCCCAGTACAATCCAGTGCTCCCAGTACACACCAGTAGCGCCCTGTGCTCCTCAGTCTACCAGCCTAGCGGCTCCCAGTACACACCAGTAACCTCCAGTGCCTCCCAGTGCTCCCAGTACACCCAGTCCACAGATCCCAGTACAATCCAGTGCTCCCAGTAGCTCCCAGTACACACCAGTAGCGCCCTTTGCTCCTCAGTCTCCCAGCCTAGCGGCTCCCAGTACACACCAGTAACCTCCAGTGCCTCCCAGTGCTCCCAGTATACCCAGTCCACTGCTCCCAGTACAATCCAGTAGCTCCCAGTATCTCCCAGTACACTCCAGTAGCACCCTGTGCTCCTCAGTCCCCCAGCCCAGTGGCTCCCAGTACACACCAGTAACCTCCAGTGCTCCCAGTATACCCAGTCCACAGATCCCAGTACAATCCAGTGCTCCCAGTACACACCAGTAGCGCCCTGTGCTCCTCAGTCTCCCAGCCTAGCGGCTCCCAGTACATACCAGTAACTCCAGTGCCTCCCAGTGCTCCCAGTACACCCAGTCCACAGATCCCAGTACAATCCAGTGCTCCCAGTAGCTCCCAGTACACACCAGTAGCGCCCTTTGCTCCTCAGTCTCCCAGCCTAGCGGCTCCCAGTACACACCAGTAACCTCCAGTGCCTCCCAGTGCTCCCAGTATACCCAGCCCACTGCTCCCAGTACAATCCAGTAGCTCCCAGTATCTCCCAGTACACTCCAGTAGCACCCTGTGTCCTCCGTCCCCCAGCCCAGTGGATCCCAGTACACACCAGTACCCTCCAGAGCGTCAACAGTACTCCCAGTATACCGAGCCCGCTGCTCCCAGTACAATCCTGTGCTTCCAGTAGCTCCCAGTACACACCAGTAGCTTCCAGTAGCTCCCAGTGCTCCCCATTATACCCAACCCACTACTCCCAGTATAATCCAGTACACCCAGTAGCTCCCAGTAACTCCCACTGCACTCCAGTAGCGCCTTCTGCTCCCCAATCCCCCAGTCTAGGGCTCCCAGTACACACCAGTAGCCTCCAGTGCCTCCCAGTGCTCCCAGTATACCCAGCCCACTGCTCCCAGTACAATCCAGTAAACCCAGTATCTCCCAGTGCACTCCAGTCACGCCCTGTGCTCCTCAATCCCCCAGCCTAGCATCTCCCAGTAAACACCAGTAGCTTCCAGTAGCTCCCAGTGCTCCCCAGTATACCCAACCCACTACTCCCAGTACAATCCAGTGCTCCCAGTAGCTCCCAGTACACACCAGTAGCACCCTGTGCTCCTCAGTCCCTCAGCCCAGTGGCTCCCAGTACACACCAGTAGCCTCCAGTGCCTCACAGTGCTCCCAGTATACCCAGCCCACTGCTCCCAGTACAATCCAGTGACCCAGTGGCTCCCAGTACACACCAGTAGCCTTCAGTGCCTCCCAGTGCTCCCAGTATACCCAGCCCACTGCTCCCAGTACAATCCAGTAAACCCAGTAGCTCCCACTGCACTCCAGTCACGCCGTGTGCTCCTCAATCCCCCAGCCTAGCAGCTCCCAGTACACACCAGTAGCCACCAGTGCCTACCAGTGCTCACTAATATACCCAACCCACTACTCCCAGTATAATCCAGTACACCCAGTAGCTCCCAGTGGACTCCGGTAGCGCCCTGTGCTCCTCAATCCCCCAGCCTAGTGGCTCCCAGTACACACCAGTAGCCTCCAGTGCCTCCCAGTTCTCCCAGTATACCCAGCCCACTGTTCCCAGTACAATCCAGTACCCCCAGTGCACTCCCAGTGCACTCCAGTAGCACCCTGTGCTTCTCAGTCTCCCAGCCTAGCAGCTCCCAGTACACACCAGCAGCCTCCAGTGCCTCCCAGTATACCCAGCCCACTGCTCCCAGTATAATCCTGTGCCTCCCAGTAGCTCCCAGTGCACTCCAGTGCACTCCCAGTGCCCTCCAGTAGCGCCCTGTGCTCCTCAACCCCCCAGCCTAGCAGCTCCCAGTACACACCAGTAGCCTCCAGTGCCTCCCAGTGCTCCCAGTATAACAACCCACTGCTCCCAGTATAATCCAGTAGCTCCCAGTAGCTCCCAGTGTTGAAAAATGCTCAGATTTCAGCCAATCCCCTCCACACACCTTAAATTTGGGGTTAAAAGAATCCCAAATTAGGGATGTTTTTCCCCGCAAAATCTGAAATTTGGGGTTAAAAAATCTCAAATTTGGGGTCATCTCCACTAAACCCAAAAATTTTGGGTTAAAAAATCAGAAATTTGGGGTTAAAAAGCTGAAATTTTAGGTTAAATCTCAAATTTGCGATATCCCCCTACACAGAGTTTAATTTTTGAGTTACAAAATCTCCAATTTGGGATAATCTCCTGCAAAACATCAAATTTGGGGGTCAAAATTTGAAATTTTGGGTTTAATCTCAAATTTGCGATAAACCCTTCCACACAACTTACATTTTGAGCTACAAAATCTGAAATTTGGGATAATGTTATACAAAATCTCACATTTTTGGTCAAAAAGTCTGAAATTTGGGGTTAAAAATCTGAAATTTTGGGTTCAAAAATTTCAGATTTGTAATAAACCCTTCCACACAACTTACATTTCCAGTTACAAAATCTCAAATTTGGGATAATGTTATACAAAATCTCACATTTTTGGTCAAAAAGTCTGAAATTTGGGGTTAAAAGTCTGAAATTTGGGCTTAAAAATCTGAAATTTTGGGTTCAAAAATTTCAAATTTGTGATAAACCCTTCCACACAACTTACATTTCCAGTTACAAAATCTCAAATTTGGGATCATCTCCTGCAAAACCTCACATTTTCAGTTTAAAACTCTGAAATTTTGGACTAAAAATCTGAAATTTTAGGTTAAATCTCAAATTTAAGATAAACTCCTGCACAAAACTTATATTTTACGTTACAAAATCTCAAATTTGGGATCATCTCCTGCAAACCCTTGAATTTTGGGTTAAAATATCTTAAATTTTGTTTTAAAACAATCTCAAAATTGTGATAAACCGCTACATACAGCTTATATTTTGAGTTACAAAATCTCCAATTTGGGATAATCTCCTGCAAAACCTCACATTTGGGGTTAAAAAATCTCAAATGTTGGGTTCAAAAATCTCAAAATTCCAATAAACCCCTTCACACATCTTACATTTTGTGTTACAAAATCTCAAATTTGGGATGCTCTGCTGCAAAACCTCAAATTTTGGGTTAAAAAATCTGAAATTTTAGTTTTAAACATGAATTTTTATGTTAAAAACCTGAAATTTTAGGTTTAAAATCTGAAATTTTAGGTTAAAAATCTGAAAAATTAGGTTAAAATCTGAAATTTCAGGTTAAAATCTGAAATTTTAGGTTAAAATCTGAAAATTTAGGTTAAAATCTTAAATTTTATGTTAAAAATCTGAAATTTTAGGTTAAAAATCTGAAAATTTAGGTTAAAATCTTAAATTTTATGTTAAAAATCTGAAATTTTAGTTTTAAATATGAATTTTTACATTAAAAAGCTGAAAATTAAGTTTAAAATCTGAAATTTTAGGTTAAAAACCTGAAATTTTAGGTTAAAATGTGAAATTTTAGGTTAAAAATCTGAAAATTTAGGTTAAAAATCTGAAGTTTTGCTTGTAAATCTGAAATTTTGCGTAAAAATTCTCAAATTTTGGCTAACCCGCCCCCCACGCCTCGAATTTTAGTTGAAAAACTTCAAATTTTGGATGGAAACGCCTCAAATTTTTGCTTCAAGCACCCAACTCACAGCTTTTTGGTTTGGAAGGGAAGCCAAAGCTCCACCAGGAGAGGTTCAGCTGGAGATGGGGAAGAACTTCTTCCCCAAAAGGGTTCTGAGGTCTTGGAAGAGCCCAGGGAGGGGGTGGAGTCACCACCTTGGAGGGGTTCAAGAAGAGGATGGAGGAGTTTTTGAGGGACAGGGTTTGGAGGATGATGGGGGCGCTCGGACTCGATGGTCTCCGAGGTCTTTCCCAACTGGAAGGGTCTCCCATTGGATGGTTCCAAGACCACCACGAGCGCTGCCCGGAGAACCTGAGGCCCCCCACCGGAGCCAGGCTGCCAGGGTGGAGGCCAGAAGGTCGGGAGAACTTCAGGAGGGAGGTGGAACCCCAGCAGCTCCAGGCTTGGGGAAGAGCAGCTGGAGAGGACCTGGAGGAGAAGGCCCTGGGGGTGTTGGTGGACGGGGGCTGAACGTGAGCCAGGTGGCCAAGAGGGCCAAGGACACCTTGGTTTGGATCAACCAGGAGAAGGGAAGGGGTTGTCCCACCGGTGAGGCCACGCCTGGAATCCTGGGGTCAGTTTTGGGTCCCTCACTCCAAGGAGGACCTCGAGGGGGTGGAGATGGGAGCGGAGAAGGGAGTGGAGCCGGGAAGGGGGTGGAGAACAGGTCCTGTGGGACCCCCTGAGGGACCTGGGGGGGGTTGGTTTGGCCACAGTTTGGAGGATGATGGGGGCGCTCAGACTCGATGGTCCCCGAGGTCTTTCCCAACTGGAAGGGTCTCCCATTGGATGGTTCCAAGACCACCACGAGCGCTGCCCGGAGAACCTGAGGCCCCCCACCGGAGCCAGGCTGCCAGGGTGGAGGCCAGAAGGTCGGGAGAACTTCAGGAGGGAGGTGGAACCCCAGCAGCTCCAGGCTTGGGGAAGAGCAGCTGGAGAGGACCTGGAGGAGAAGGCCCTGGGGGTGTTGGTGGATGGGGGTTGAACGTGAGCCAGGGATGGTCCAGGGGGCCAAGAGGGCCAAGGACACCTTGGTTTGGATCAACCAGGAGAAGGGAAGGGGTTGTCCCACCGGTGAGGCCACCCCTGGAATCCTGGGGTCAGTTTTGGGTCCCTCACTCCAAGGAGGACCTTGAGGGGGTGGAGAGTATCTGGAGGAGGAGACGGAGCTGGGGAAGGGGCTGGAGAACCAGGGGTGTGAGGAGAGGCTGAGGGACCTGAGGGGGGGTTTGGTTTGGACCCCAATTTGTCCCAGGAGAGGTTCAGATGGAACATCACGAGAAGGTTCCTCATGGAAAGGGGTTCCCGGGCCCTGCCAGAGGCTCCCAGGGAAGGGGTGGAATCCCCCACCCTTGGAGGGCTCCAAAGGATGGGGGGGGGGGGGGGGGGGGATGAGGTGCTCAGGGATCCGGTTGGGATCAGGGATGGGTGGAGCCAACGGTCTCCGAGGTCTTCTCCAACCAGCTCATTCCATAATTCTACCAAATTTTGACTTCAAACCTCAAAAAATTCTGAATTTCAACTGAAAAAGTGAGGGAAGGAGGGGGGGGTTCGGCCCAAACGAAGCTCGTTTGCTGCCGGGCTCATTAGTGAAGGCTTTAATTAGGAGGGGGCTCCCCAACGACCCCTCAGAGCTGGAAGGGTCCCCGTTGCCTTTAATCCATCGGAAAACCGCGCCACTCCCCCAAAACCACGCCCCCTTCCAAACCACGCCCCCTTCCACACTGCACCCACCTCCAAACCACGCCCCCTTCCAAACCACGCCCCCTTCCACACTGCACCCACCTCCAAACCACGCCCCCTTCAAACCACGCTCCCTCTCCAAACCACGCCCCCTTTTAAACAACACCCCATATCCAAACCACGCCCCCTTCAAACCACGCCCCTTTCCAAACACGCTCTCTCAAACCACGCCCCCTTCCAACTCCACCCCCTTTAAGACCACGCCCCCTTTCAAACAGACCTCATCTCCAAACCACACCCCTTCCAAACCACACCACACCTGCAAACCACGCCCCCACCCAAACCACGCCCCCTCAGGACCACGTTCCATTCAAACCACGCCCCTTTCAAACCACGCCCCTCTCCAAACCACGCCCCCTTCCAATCCGCACCCCATCTCCAAACCATCCAAACCACGCCCCATTCAAACCCCGCCTCCTTTAAGACCACGCCCCTTTTGAATTCGACCTCATATCCAAACCACACCCCTTCCAAACCACACCCCACCTGCAAACCACGCCCCCACCCAAACCACGCCCCCTCAATACAATGTCCCCTTTCAGACCACGCCCCCTCCAAACCACGCCCCCTTCCAAACCACACCCCATCTCCAAACCACACCCCTTTCAAACCACGCCCCTCTCCAAACCACGCCTCCTTCCTATCCACACCCCATCTCCAAGCCACGCCCCTATCCAAGCCACGCCCCCTGTCAAACCACGCCCCCTGTCAAACCACACTCCCTCTCCAAACCACGCCCCTTCCAAACCACGCCCCCTCCAAAACCACACTCCCTCTCCAAAACCACACTCCCTCTCCAAACCACGCCCCCTCCAAACCACGCCCCTTTCAAACCGCACCCCATCTCCAAACCACACCCCCTCCAAACTACGCCCCATCTCCAAACCACGCCCCTCCATACCACACCCTCTTCAACCCACGCCCCATCTAAACCACACCCCCTTTCAAACCACGCCCCTCTCCAAACCACGCCCCCTTCCAAACCATGTTCCCTCTAAGCCACGCCCCTTCCAAACCACGCCCCTTCCAAAACACATCTCTAAACCACGCCCCCTTCCAAGCCACGCCCCCTTCCAAACAACACCCCGCATCCAAACCACGCCCCCTTCAAACCACGCCCCCTCCAAACCGCACCCCCTCTCCAAACCACGCTCCATCCAAACCACGCCCCCTTTCAAACACCCCATATCCAAACCACGCCCCCTTTCAAACCACGCCCCTTTCCAAACCACTCCCATTTCCAAACCACGCCCCCTTCCAACCCCGCCCCCTTTAAGACCACGCCCCTTTTCAAACCGACCTCATCTCCAAACCACACCCCACCTGCAAACCACGCCCCCACGCAAACCACGCCCCTCAAGACCACGTTCCATTCAAACCACGCCCCTTTCAAACCACGCCCCTCTCCAAACCACGCCCCCTTCCAAACTGCACCCCATCTCCAAACCACGCCCCATCCAAACCATGCCCCATTCAAACCCCGCCCCTTTAAGACCACGCCCCTTTTGAAACCGACCTCATCTCCAAACCACGCCCCTTCCAAACCACACCCCACCTGCAAACCACGCCCCCATCCAAACCACGCCCCCTCAAGACAATGCCCCCTTTCAGACCACGCCCCCTCCAAACCACGCCCCCTTCCAAACCACACCCCACCTCCAAACCACACCCCACCTCCAAACCACACCCCATCTCCAAACCACACCCCTTTCAAACCACGCCCCTCTCCAAACCACGCCTCCTTCCTATCCACACCCCATCTCCAAGCCACGCCCCTATCCAAGCCACGCCCCCTGTCAAACCACGCCCACTGTCAAACCACACTCCCTCTCCAAACCACGCCCCTTCCAAACCACGCCCCCTCCAAAACCACACTCCCTCTCCAAACCACGCCTATCTCCAAACCACGCCCCCTTTCAAGCCACACTCAATCTATAAACCACGCCCCCTCCATACCACGCCCCCTTCAACCCACGCCCCATCTAAACCACACCCCCTTTCAAACCACGCCCCTCTCCAAACCACGGCCCTCTCCAAACCACGCCCCCTTCCAAACCATGTTCCCTCTAAGCCACGCCCCTTCCAAACCACGCCCCCTTCCAAACCACGCTCCCTTTCAAACACATCTCCAAACCACGCCCCCTTCCAAGCCCCGCCCCCTTCCAAGCCACGCCCCCTTCCAAACCACGCCCCTTTCCAAACTACGCCCCCTTCCAAATAATACCCCACATCCAAACCACGCCCCCTCCAAACCGCACCCCCTC
Organism: Tapera naevia; assembly: GCA_033556795.1. Lineage (NCBI taxonomy): Eukaryota > Metazoa > Chordata > Aves > Cuculiformes > Neomorphidae > Tapera > Tapera naevia. Next base: position 66,768 of record JAUMJJ010000301.1, on the reverse strand, counting down.
TCCAAACCACGCTCCATCCAAACCACGCCCCCTTTCAAACACCCCATATCCAAACCACGCCCCTTTCAAACCACGCCCCCTCCAAACCGCACCCCCTCTCCAAACCACGCCCCATCGAAACCACGCCCCCTTTTCAAACACCCCATCTCCAAACCACGCCCCCTTCAAACCACGCCCCCTCCAAACCACGCCCCTCCAAACCGCACCCCCTCTGCAAACCACGCCCCATCGAAACCACGCCCCCTTTTCAAACACCCCATCTTCAAACCACGCCCCCTTCGAACCACGCCCCTTCCAAACCACATCCATCTCCAAACCACGCCCCTTTCAAACCACGCCCCCTCTCCAAACCACGCCCCCGTGAAACACCCCATGTCCAAACCCTTGTCCAAACCACGCCCCTTTCAAACCACACCCCATCTAAACCACACCCCCTTTCAAACCACGCCCATCTCCAAACCACGCCCCTTCCAAAACACGACCCCTTTCAAACCACGCCCCCTCTAAACCACGCCCCCTCCTAAACCGCACCCCACCTCCAAACCACGCCCCCTCTAAACCACGCCCCCTTCTAAACCGCATCCACCTCCAAACCACGCCCCCTCCCAAACCACACCCCCTTTTCAAACCACGCCCCTCCCCAAACCACGCCCCTCCAATCACGCCCCTTCCCAACCGCACCCCACCTCCCAACCGCGCCCCTTCCAAATCACGCCCCCTCCAGACCACACTCCCTCTCCAAACCACGCCCCCTCCCAAACCACACCCCCTTCCAAACCACGCCCATTAAAAACACACCCCTTCAAACCACGCCCCCTCCGAACTGCACCCCAATATCCAAACCATGCCCCCTCTCCAAACCACGCCCTCCCAAACCATGTTCCCTCTCTAAACCACGCCCCCTTCCAAACTGCACCCCATCTCCAAACCACGCCCCATCCAAACCATGCCCCATTCAAACCCCGCCCCTTTAAGACCACGCCCCTTTTGAAACCGACCTCATCTCCAAACCACGCCCCTTCCAAACCACACCCCACCTGCAAACCACGCCCCCATCCAAACCACGCCCCCTCAAGACAATGCCCCCTTTCAGACCACGCCCCCTCCAAACCACGCCCCCTTTCAAACCACACCCCACCTCCAAACCACACCCCACCTCCAAACCACACCCCACCTCCAAACCACACCCCACCTCCAAACCACACCCCATCTCCAAACCACACCCCTTTCAAACCACGCCCCTCTCCAAACCACGCCTCCTTCCTATCCACACCCCATCTCCAAGCCACGCCCCTATCCAAGCCACGCCCCCTGTCAAACCACGCCCACTGTCAAACCACACTCCCTCTCCAAACCACGCCCCTTCCAAACCACGCCCCCTCCAAAACCACACTCCCACTCCAAACCACGCCTATCTCCAAACCACGCCCCCTTTCAAGCCACACTCAATCTATAAACCACGCCCCCTCCATACCACGCCCCCTTCAACCCACGCCCCATCTAAACCACACCCCCTTTCAAACCACGCCCCTCTCCAAACCACGGCCCTCTCCAAACCACGCCCCCTTCCAAACCATGTTCCCTCTAAGCCACGCCCCTTCCAAACCACGCCCCCTTCCAAACCACGCTCCCTTTCAAACACATCTCCAAACCACGCCCCCTTCCAAGCCCCGCCCCCTTCCAAGCCACGCCCCCTTCCAAACCACGCCCCTTTCCAAACTACGCCCCCTTCCAAATAATACCCCACATCCAAACCACGCCCCCTCCAAACCGCACCCCCTCTCCAAACCATGCTCCATCCAAACCACGCCCCCTTTCAAACACCCCATATCCAAACCACGCCCCTTTCAAACCACGCCCCTTCCAAACCACGCCCCCTCCAAACCGCACCCCCTCTCCAAACCACGCCCCATCGAAACCACGCCCCCTTTTCAAACACCCCATCTCCAAACCACGCCCCCTTCAAACCACGCCCCCTCCAAACCACGCCCCTCCAAACCGCACCCCCTCTGCAAACCACGCCCCATCGAAACCACGCCCCCTTTTCAAACACCCCATCTTCAAACCACGCCCCCTTCGAACCACGCCCCTTCCAAACCACATCCATCTCCAAACCACGCCCCTTTCAAACCACGCCCCCTCTCCAAACCACGCCCCCGTGAAACACCCCATGTCCAAACCCTTGTCCAAACCACGCCCCTTTCAAACCACACCCCATCTAAACCACACCCCCTTTCAAACCACGCCCATCTCCAAACCACGCCCCTTCCAAAACACGACCCCTTTCAAACCACGCCCCCTCTAAACCACGCCCCCTCCTAAACCGCACCCCACCTCCAAACCACGCCCCCTTCTAAACCGCACCCACCTCCAAACCACGCCCCCTCCCAAACCACACCCCCTTTTCAAACCACGCCCCTCCCCAAACCACGCCCCTCCAATCACGCCCCTTCCCAACCGCACCCCACCTCCCAACCGCGCCCCTTCCAAATCACGCCCCCTCCAGACCACACTCCCTCTCCAAACCACGCCCCCTCCCAAACCACACCCCCTTCCAAACCACGCCCATTAAAAACACACCCCTTCAAACCACGCCCCCTCCGAACTGCACCCCAATATCCAAACCATGCCCCCTCTCCAAACCACGCCCTCCCAAACCATGTTCCCTCTCTAAACCACGCCCCCTTCCAAACCACGCCCCCTCTCAAACCACACCCCCTTTTCAAACCACGCCCCTCCCCAAACCACGCCCCTCCAATCACGCCCCTTCCAAACCGCACCCCACCTCCCAACCGCTCCCCATCCAAACCACGCCCCCTTCCAAACCACGCCCCTTCTAAACCACGCCCCCTCCTAAACCACGCCCCTTCCAATCCACGCCCCTTTTCCAAACCACGCCCCTTCTCCAAACCACACCCCTCCAAAACCACACCCCTTACAAACACCCCCTTTCAAACCACGCCCCCTCTAAAGCCACGCCCCCTCCAGACCACGCCCCCTCCAGACCACGCCCCCAACACAGCTTTCTCTCAGCTTTTGGGTCTTTTTTTTGCTTAAAAAACACATTTGGTGAAGGGTTTTTTTTTAATTTTTAAAGGTTTTTTCCCCCACTTTCTTGGATTTTTCCCATTTTTTTGGAGCAATTTCTCGCATTTTTCCCCATTTCTGGAGCATTTCCACCGTTTTCTGTTTCTTCCCCCATTTTTGGAGATTTTCACCCCATTTTCAGGTGGATTTTTTCCCCATTTTTTGGAGCATTTTCACACATTTTCTGATTTTTTTCCCCCCATTTTTGGAGCGTTTTCTGTTTTTTCCCCATTTTTTGAGCATTTTCAGGTTTTTTTTCCCCATTTTTTGGAGCATTTTCACCGTTTTCTGTTTTCCCCCCCATTTTTGGAGGATTTTCACCCCATTTTCTTGGGTTTTCCCCCCCATTTTTGGAGGATGTTTTTTCACATTTTCTGGGATTTTTTTCCCCATTTTCAGAGCATTTTCACTGTTTTCTGTTTTTTCCCCCATTTTTGGAGCATTTTCTGTTTTTCCCCCCATTTTTGGAGAATTTTCACCCCGTTTTCTGTTTTTTTCCCCCATTTTTGGAACATTCTCTGGGGTTTTTTTCCATATTTTGGAGCATTTTCACGCATTTTCTGGTTTTACCCCAATTTTTAGAGCATTTTCATAATTTTCTGGGTTTTCCCCCATTTTTTTGAGCATTTTCACACATTTTCTGGGTTTTTTTCCCCATTTTTGGAGCATTTTCTGTTTTTTTCCCCCCATTTTTGGAGAATTTTCACCCCGTTTTCTGGGTTTTTTTCCCCATTTTTTGAGCATTTTCTCACATTTTCTGGGGTTTTTTTTTCCATATTTTGGAGCATTTTCACCCCGTTTTCTGATTTTTTCCCCATTTCTGGAGCATTTTCACCGTTTTCTGTTTCCCCCCCCCAATTTTGGAGCATTTTCATCCCATTTTCTGTTTTTTTCCCCCATTTTTGGAGCATTTTCACCCAATTTTCTGTTTTTATTTCCCATTTTGCAGGGTTTTCTCCCATTTTTCTGTGATTTTTCCCCAATTTATTATGTTTTTTTGGTATTTCCTCCATTTTCACATTTCTTTTCCCAAGTTTATTGTGGTTTTTCTGGGTTTCCCCCTTTTTTTGTGTTTTTTTTTTTTTTATGTTTTGGTGATCTTTTCAACTGTTTTGTGCATTTTGTGTTTATTTCCCCACATTTTTGCCATTTTTTTGAGGGCTTGGGTTTACTTTCCACATTTTTTTGTGTTGTTTCCATTTTTTTTTGTGTTTTTAGCAGCTTTTTTATATTTTTTTTCCCATTATTCCAGGTTTATTGTGTTCCCCCCTTTTTTTGCTTGAATTCCCAGGAATTTTGCATTTTTCTGGGTTTTTTTTCATTATTTTCAGGTTTATTGTGTTTTTTTTCAGGGTTTTGCAATTTTTCCCAATTTTTTTTGCAGTTTTCCCATCATTTCTGCATCTGGGTTTTTGGAGTTTTTCACAAGGTTTTTGGGTTTTTTTCCCCCAATTTTTGTGGGTTTTTTCCCAAATCTTTGGGTTTTTTTCCAAAGCTTTGGCTTTTCCCCCCAAATTTTTGCTTTTTTCTTCCTATTTTTGGGGTGAGATTGGGGTTTTTTTCCAAGTTTTTGGGGCTTTTCCCCAACTTTTTAGGGGTTTTTCCAATTATTTTCCATTTTCTATAGGTTTTGGATTTTTTTTCCTAAGGCTTTTGGGGGTCTTTTCCCTGTTTCTGGGGGTCTTTTCTCTATTTTTGGGGGCATTTCCTCCATTTTTGGGGTATTTTCCCCAGTTTTTGGGGGTATTTCCCCCTTTTTGGGGTCTTTTCCCCATTTCTGGGGCTCTTTTCTCCATTTTTGGGGATATTTCCCACCTTTTTGGGGTCTTTTCCCCATTTCTGGAACTCTTTTCTCCATTTCTGGGGGTGGTTTACCCATTTCGGGGGCTTTTTTTCTCCATTTTTGGGGCTCTTTTCCGCATTTCCGGGGGTATTTCTCAATTTTGGGGATCTTTTCCCATTTCTTGGGCTCTTTTCCCCATTTCTGGGATTTTTTTTTTAATTTTGAGGGTCTTTTCCCCATTTTTGGGGGATATTTTCCAACTTTATGGGGTCTTTTCCCCATTTCTGGGGCTCTTTTCTCCATTTTTGGGGTCTTATCTTCATTTTTTGGGGTATTTCTCCATTTTTGGGGCTCTTTTCTCCATTTTTGGGGGTCTTATATTAATTTTCGGGGGTCTTTTCTCCATTTTTAGGGGATATTTCCCAACTTTATGAGGTCTTTTCCCCATTTCTGAGCTCTTTTCTTCATTTTGGGGGGGTCTTTTCTCCATTTTGGGGGATATTTCCTACCTTTTTGGGGTCTTTTCCCCATTTCTGGAGCTCTTTTCTCCATTTTTGGGGGCATTTCTCAATTTTGGGGGGTCGTTTCCCCATTTCTGGGGCTTTTTCTCCAGTTTTGGGGGTCTTATCTCCATTTTTGGGTTATTTCTCCATTTCCAACATTTTTGGGGTCTTTTCCCCATTCCCGGGGCTCTTTTCTCCATTTTTGGGGTGTTTCCCCCATTTCTGGGGGCCTTTTCTCCATTTTTGAGGGGTATTTCCCCCCATTTTGGGGCTCTTTTCTCCATTTCTGGGGTCTTTTCTCCATTTTGGGGGGATATATCCCACCTTTTGGGGCTATTTTCCCCATTTCTGGGGCTCTTTTGTCCATTTTTTGGGCTATTTTCTCCATTTTTGGGGGATCTTTTCTCCATTTTGGGGGATTTTTTCACTATTTCTGGGGCATTTCTCCATTTTGGGGGATTTTTTCTCCATTTTTGGGGTATTTCCCCATTTCTGGGGCTCTTTTCTCCATTTTGGGGGCTGTTTCTCCATTATTTTGGGGGGGTCTCCATTTTTGGGGCTCTTTTCTCCATTTTGGGGGTATTTCTCCATTTTTGGGGGGCATTTCTCCAGTTTTGGGGCTCCTTTCTCCATATTTGAGGCTCTTTCTCCACCCCTGGGCATCTTTACTCCATTTTTGGGGTGTTTCCCCCATTTCTGGGGATCTTTTCTTCATTTTTGGGGGCCTTTTCTTCATTTTTGAGGGGTATTTCCCCCCATTTTCGGGTTCTTTTCCCCATTTTTGAGGCTCTTTTCTCCATTTTGGGGGGTATTTCTCCATTTTGGGGGGTATTTCTCCATTTTTTGGGGATCTTTTCTCCATTTAGGGGGATTTTTTTCTCCATTTTTGGGGCATTTCTCCAAGTTTGGGGCTCTTTTCTCCATTTGTGGGGTCTTTCCCCCATTTCTGGGGGCCTTTTCTCCATTTTTGGGGGCTGTTTCCCCATTTCTGGGGATTTTATTCTCCATTTTGGGGGCTCTTTTCTCCATTTTGAGGACATTTCTCCATTTTTGGGGGGCATTTCTCCATTTTTGGGGGGCATTTCTCCATTTTTTGGGGGCATTTCTCCATTTTTTAGGGGCATTTCTCCATTTTTGGGGCTCTTTTCTCCATTTTTGAGACTCATTTCCCCATCTCTGGGGCTCCTTTCTCCATCCCTGGGCATCTTTTCTCCAGTTTTAGGGTGTTTCCCCCATTTCTGGGGGCCTTTTCTCCATTTTGGGGGGCCTTTTCTTCATTTTTGAGGGGTATTTCCCCCCATTTTCGGGCTCTTTTCCCCATTTTTGAGGCTCTTTTCTCCATTTTGGGGGGTATTTCTCCATTTTGGGGGGTATTTCTCCATTTTTTGGGGATCTTTTCTCCATTTGGGGGGATTTTTTTCTCCATTTTTGGGGCATTTCTCCAAGTTTGGGGCTCTTTTCTCCATTTTTGGGGTCTTTCCCCCATTTCTGGGGGCCTTTTCTCCATTTTTGGGGGCTGTTTCCCCATTTCTGGGGATTTTATTCTCCATTTTGGGGGCTCTTTTCTCCATTTTGAGGACATTTCTCCATTTTTGGGGGGCATTTCTCCATTTTTTGGGGGCATTTCTCCATTTTTTAGGGGCATTTCTCCATTTTTGGGGCTCTTTTCTCCATTTTTGAGACTCATTTCCCCATCTCTGGGGCTCCTTTCTCCATCCCTGGGCATCTTTTCTCCAGTTTTAGGGTGTTTCCCCCATTTCTGGGGGCCTTTTCTCCATTTTGGGGGGCCTTTTCTTCATTTTGGAGGGGTATTTCCCCCCATTTTCGGGCTCTTTTCCCCATTTTTGGGGCTCTTTTCTCCATTTTGGGGGGTATTTCTCCATTTTGGGGGGTATTTCTCCATTTTTTGGGGATCTTTTCTCCATTTGGGGGGATTTTTTTCTCCATTTTTGGGGCATTTCGCCAAGTTTGGGGCTCTTTTCTCCATTTGTGGGGTCGTTCCCCCATTTCTGGGGGCCTTTCCTCCATTTTTGGGGGCTGTTTCCCCATTTCTGGGGTTTTTTTTCTCCATTTTGGGGGCTCTTTTCTCCATTTCGAGGATATTTCTCCATTTTTGGGGGGCATTTCTCCATTTTTGGGGGACATTTCTCCATTTTTGGGGGGCATTTCTCCATTTTGGGGGCTCATTTCTCCATTTTTGGGGCTCTTTTCTCCATTTTTGAGACTCATTTCCCCATCTCTGGGACACCTTTCTCCATCCCTGGGCATCTTTTCTCCAGTTTTAGGGTGTTTCCCCCATTCCTGGGGGCCTTTTCTCCATTTTTTGAGGGCTTTACCCCCCCATTTTGGGGTCTTTTCCCCATTTTTTGGGGCATTTTCCCCATTTCTGGGGCATTTCCCCCTTGCCGGAGGTGTTTTTTTTTTCCCCCTTTGCCAGGGGGTACTTCCCCCCCTCTTTTTTTTTTTTTTTGTTTTTGGGGTCTTTCCCCCCATTTCTGGGGTCTCTTCCCAGTCCTATTTTTGGATCTGAAATATAAAAAGGCGCAGGTTGATGTTCTTGGCCGCCAGCAGTTTGTTGCACTCCACGGAGTCGACGATGGGCAGTGCCATGTAGTCGGTCTCGTTATTCTCGTTGCTGAAGACGAAGTGGTAGATGACCGGATGGATCTTGACGTCATCGTAGGGTCCCTCCAAGAGCAGGAAGGAGCATTCCATGGGTGAGTTGATTTTGCTCTTCAGGATGAGCTGGAAGGAGAGGGTACGCTTGCACGAGAGGTTGGGGTTGCGCTCCGAGTCGTTCACCCGCGCCTTCAGCACCCACGTTTGGTTGAGGACGGTCAAGCGCGGCGTCTCGTAGTAGAGCCGCGTGATGAAGTCGTCGGTGCGGTACGGGCGGAACTGGACCTCTGCAAGAGAGCGAAGGAGATTAGGAGAGACACCTCGTGGTTGGTGGGGTGGGGTAGGGGAACGCTGTCACCCCACCCCACCAACCACCGAGGTGGTTGGACCTCGCCCGACGCGGTGGGAGGGGGGGGAAAAACCCAACGAGGCGGCGCGGGACGATGGGAGATGGCGAAGAGAGGGAGGTCGAGGGGCAACCGGTACCCAACGGTGACGCGGGAACTCATGTTGGAAGAGTTCACCAGTGTCCTACAGGAAGGGTCACTGGATTTACTGGTGTCCAGTGGTGTGTTGGTAAGCAGAGGGATCCAGCGACACCCAGCCACGGGGATCCAGTGACACCCAGCCACATGGACACAAGAGCACCCAACCACATGGATCCACCGACACTCAACCACATGGAACCACCGACACCCAACAAGGAGGATCCACCAACACCCAACAAGGTGGATCCACCAACACCCAACCACAGGGATCCACCAACACCCAACCACAGGGTTCCACCAGTGCCCAACCACGTGGATCCACCAACACCCAACCACAGGGATCCACCGACACCCAACCACAGGGATCCACCGACATCCAACCACATGGAATCCACCAGCACCCAACCACATGGACCCAAGAGCACCCAACCTCAGGGATCCACCAACACCAAACCACAGGGATCCACGGACACCCAACCACACGGACCCATCAGCACCCAACCACAGGGACCTAAGAGCACCCAACCACAGGGATCCACTGGCACCCAACGACAGGGATCCAGCAACACCCAAACACAGGAACCTAAGAGCGCCCAACCACAGGGATCCACTGGCACCCAACGACAGGGATCCAGCAACACCCAAACACAGGGTTCCACCAGCGCCCAACCACGTGGATCCACCGACACCCAACCACAGGGATCCACCGACACCCAACCACAGGGATCCACCAGCACCCAACCACAGGGATCCACCGACACCCAACCACAGGGTTCCACCAGCGCCCAACCACGTGGAATCCACCAGCACCCAACCACATGGACCCAAGAGCACCCAACCTCAGGGATCCACCAACACCAAACCACAGGGATCCACGGACACCCAACCACACGGACCCATCAGCACCCAACCACAGGGATCCACTGACACCCAACGACAGGGATCCAGCAACACCCAAACACAGAGATCCACCAACACCAACCACAGGGTTCCACCAGCGCCCAACCACGTGGATCCACCGGCACCCAACCACACGGATCCACCAACACCAAACCACAGGGATCCACCGACACCCAACCACATGGAATCCACCAGCACCCAACCACATGGACCCAAGAGCATCCAACCTCAGGGATCCACCGACACCCAACCACAGGGATCCACCAGCACCCAACCACAGGGACCCATCAGCACCCAACCACAGGGACCTAAGAGCACCCAACCACAGGGATCCACTGGCACCCAACGACAGGGATCCAGCAACACCCAAACACAGGAACCTAAGAGCGCCCAACCACAGGGATCCACTGGCACCCAACGACAGGGATCCAGCAACACCCAAACACAGGGTTCCACCAGCGCCCAACCACGTGGATCCACCGACACCCAACCACAGGGATCCACCGACACCCAACCACAGGGATCCACCAGCACCCAACCACAGGGATCCACTGACACCCAACCACAGGGTTCCACCAGCGCCCAACCACGTGGAATCCACCAGCACCCAACCACATGGACCCAAGAGCACTCAACCTCAGGGATCCACCAACGCCAAACCACAGGGATCCACGGACACCCAACCACACGGACCCATCAGCACCCAACCACAGGGACCTAAGAGCGCCCAACCACAGGGATCCACTGACACCCAACGACAGGGATCCAGCAACACCCAACCACAGAGATCCACCAACACCAACCACAGGGTTCCACCAGCGCCCAACCACGTGGATCCACCGACACCCAACCACACGGATCCACCGACACACAACCACAGGGATCCACCAACACCAAACCACAGGGTTCCACCAGCACCCAACCACAGGGTTCCACCAGCACCCAACCACAGGGTTCCACCAGCGCCCAACCACAGGGATCCACCGACACCCAACCACATGGAATCCACCAGCACCCAACCACATGGACCCAAGAGCATCCAACCTCAGGGATCCACCGACACCCAACCACAGGGATCCACCAGCACCCAACCACAGGGATCCACCAGCACCCAACCACAGGGATCCACCGACACCCAACCACATGGATCCACCAATACCCAACCACAGTGATCCACCAACACCCAACCACACGGATCCACCAACACCAAACACAGAGATCCACCAACACTCAACCACACGGATCCACCGACACCCAACCACAGGGATCCACCGACACCCAGAACAATCCCAAACTCCATGTCAGCTACAGCCCCCAGATCGACCGGTGTCCCCCGGCCCGTGGCAACCCCCACCGGACCCACCCCTATCCCACCCCATGGATTTACCGGGCTTCAACCCCACGGATTCGGCAGCGCCCAAGCCCGGTGATTTGGTGGTGCCGACCCCATGGATCTGGTGGCACCTGACCCCACAGACTCGGTGGTGCCCAACCCCAATGGTTTGGTGGCACCCGACCCCATGGATTCACCAGTGCCCAACCCCACAGATTTGGCGATGCCCGATCTCATGATTTGGTAGCATCCGACCCCACGGATCTGGCAGCACCCAACCCCCTGGATTCGGCAGCGCCCAACCCCACCGATGCGGCAGCGCCCAATATCATGGATCTGGCAGCACCCAACCCCATGGATTCACCTGCACCCAACCCTAGTGATCTGGTGGCACCCAACACCTCACAGATTTGGTAGCACCCAATCCCATGGATTCACCTGCGCCCAACCCCACGGGTTCAGCAACCGACCCCAGTGATTTGGTGGCACCCGATGCCATGGATTCACCCGCACCCGACCCCATGGATTTGGCGGTGCCCAACCCCAAGGATTCACCCGTGCCCGACCTCACGGATCTGGTGGTGCCCAACCCCCTGGATTCGGCAGCATCTGACCCCATGGATTCGCCAGTGCCCAACCCCACAGATTCGGCGGTGCCCGATCTCATGATTTGGCAGCGTCCAACCCCACGGACCTGGCAGCACCCAACCCCCTGGACTCAGCAGCGCCCAACCCCACAGATTCACCCGTGCCCAACCCCACGGATCCGGTAGCGCCCAACATCACGGATCTGGTGGTGCCCAACCCCATGGATTCACCTGCGCCCAACCCCATGGGTTCAGAATCCGACCCCAGTGATTTGGTGGCACCCGACGCCACGGATTCACCTGCACACGACCCCATGGATTCACCCACATCTAACCCCACGGATTTGGTGGCGCCCAACCCCAAGGACTCACCCGTGCCCGACCCCACGGATCTGGTGGTGCCCAACCCCCTGGATTCGGCAGCATCCGATCCCAAGGATCTGGCAGCACCCGACTCCACGGACTCAGCAGCGCCCAAACCCACGGGCTTTACGGTGCCCGACCCCATGGATTCACCTGGGCCCGACCCCATAGATTCGGCGGCACCCGATCCCACGATTTGGCGGCGTCCAACCCTACAGATCTGGTGGTGCCCGACCCCACGGATTCAGCACCTCCCAACCCCAATGATTCGGTGGTGCCCAAACCCATGGAACTGGTGGCGCCCAGCCCTATGGATTCGGCAGCGTCCGACCCCTCAGATCCGGTGGTGCCCAACCCCACAGATTCGACGTCCAACCCCATGGATTTGGTGCCGCCCAACCCCATGGATTCACCACATCCATCCCCACGGATTCGGTAGCGCCCAACATCACGGATCTGGTGGCGCCCAATCCCATAGATTCACCTGCGCCCGACCCCACAAATTCGGTGGCGCCCGGCCCCATGGATTCAGCACCTGACCCCATGGATTTGGTGGCACCCGACTCCACGGCTTCAGCATCCGACCCCAGTGATTTGGTGGTGCCCGGTGCCATGGATTCACCTGTGCCCGACCCCACGGATTTGGTGGCACCCGGAACCCCTGGATTCGGCAACATCCGACCCCATGGATTCACCCGTGCCCAACCCCACCGATTCGGTAGCGCCCAACATCACGGATCTGGCGGTGCCCAACTCCATGGATTCGGTGGCGTTCAACCCCATGGATTCACCTACCCCCGACCCCAGTGATTTGGTGGCACCCGACGCCATGGATTCACCCACATCCGACCCCATGGATTCGTCAGCACCCGACCCCATGGATTTGGCGGTGCCCAACCCCAAGGATTCAGCCGTGCCCGACCCCACGGATCTGGTGGTGCTCAACCCCCTGGATTTGGCAGCACCCAACCCAATGGATTCACCTGTGCCCAACCCCACGGATCTGGTGGTGCCCGACCCCACGGTATTGGTGGTGCCTGACGCCATGGATTCACCTGTGCCCAACCCCACAGATTCGGCGGTGCCCGATCTCACGATTTGGCAGCGTCTGACCCCACGGATCTGGCAGCACCCAACCCCCCCATGGATTCGGTGGCGCCCAACATCACGGATCTGGCGGTGCCCAACCCCATGGATTCACCTACACCCAACCCCACGGATTTGGTGGCGCCCAACACCTCACGGGTTTGGCAGCACCCATCCCGATGGATTCACCTGCGCCCGACCCCACGGATTCAGCATCTGACCCCAGCGATTTGGTGCCAACCAATGCCATGGATTCACCTGCACCCGACCCCATGGATTTGGCGGTGCCCAACCCCAAGGATTCACCCGTGTCCGATCCCACGGATCTGGTGGTGCCCAACCCCCTGGATTCGGCAGCATCTGACCCCATGGATTCGCCAGTGCCCAACCCCGCAGATTCGGCGGTGCCCAATCTCATGATTTGGCAGCGTCCAACCCCACGGACCTGGCAGCACCCAACCCCCTGGACTCAGCAGCGCCCAACCCCACGGATCCGGTAGCGCCCAACATCACGGATCTGGTGGTGCCCAACCCCATGGATTCACCTGCGCCCAACCCCACGCGTTCAGAATCCGACCCCAGTGATTTGGTGGCACCCGACGCCATGGATTCACCTGCACACAACCCCATGGATTCACCCACATCTAACCCCACGGATTTGGTGACGCCCAACCCCAAGGACTCACCCGTGCCCGACCCCACGGATCTGGTGGTGCCCAACCCCCTGCATTCGGCAGCATCCGATCCCAAGGATCTGGCAGCACCCGACTCCACGGACTCAGCAGCGCCCAAACCCACGGGCTTTACGGTGCCCGACCCCATGGATTCACCTGGGCCCGACCCCATAGATTCGGCGGCACCCGATCCCACGATTTGGCGGCGTCCAACCCTACGGATCTGGTGGTGCCCGACCCCACGGATTCAGCACCGCCCAACCCCAATGATTCGGTGGTGCCCAAACCCATGGAACTGGTGGCGCCCAGCCCTATGGATTCGGCAGTGTCCGACCCCTCAGATCCGGTGGTGCCCAACCCCACAGATTCGACGTCCAACCCCATGGATTTGGTGCCGCCCAACCCCATGGATTCACCACATCCATCCCCATGGATTCAGTAGCGCCCAACATCGCGGATCTGGTGGCGCCCAATCCCATAGATTCACCTGCGCCCGACCCCACAAATTCGGTGGCGCCCGGCCCCATGGATTCAGCACCTGACCCCATGGATTTGGTGGCGCCCGACTCCACGAATTCAGCCGTGCCCGACCCCACGGATCTGGTGGTGCCCAACCCCCTGGATTCGGCAGCATCTGATCCCATGGATTCGCCAGTGCCCAACCCCACAGATTCGGCGGTGCCCGATCTCATGATCTGGCAGCGTCCAACCCCACGGACCTGGCAGCACCCAACCCCCTGGACTCAGCAGCACCCAACCCCACAGATTCACCCGTGCCCAACCCCACGGATCCGGTAGCGCCCAACATCACGGATCTGGTGGTGCCCAACCCCATGGATTCACCTGCGCCCAACCCCACGGGTTCAGAATCCGACCCCAGTGATTTGGTGGCACCCGACGCCACGGATTCACCTGCACACGACCCCATGGATTCACCCACATCTAACCCCACGGATTTGGTGGCGCCCAACCCCAAGGACTCACCCGTGCCCGACCCCACGGATCTGGTGGTGCCCAACCCCAAGGACTCACCCGTGCCCGACCCCACGGATCTGGTGGTGCCCAACCCCCTGGATTCGGCAGCATCCGATCCCAAGGATCTGGCAGCACCCGACTCCACGGACTCAGCAGCGCCCAAACCCACGGGCTTTGCGGTGCCCGACCCCATGGATTCACCTGGGCCCGACCCCATAGATTCGGCGGCACCCGATCCCACGATTTGGCGGCGTCCAACCCTACGGATCTGGTGGTGCCCGACCCCACGGATTCACCACATCCATCCCCATGGATTCAGTAGCGCCCAATATCGCGGATCTGGTGGCGCCCAATCCCATAGATTCACCTGCGCCCGACCCCACAAATTCGGTGGCGCCCGGCCCCATGGATTCAGCACCTGACCCCATGGATTTGGTGGCGCCCGACTCCACGGCTTCAGCATCCGACCCCAGTGATTTGGTGGTGCCCGGTGCCATGGATTCACCTGTGCCCGACCCCACGGATTTGGTGGCACCCGGAACCCCTGGATTCGGCAACATCCGACCCCATGGATTCACCCGTGCCCAACCCCACCGATTCGGTAGCGCCCAACATCACGGATCTGGCGGTGCCCAACTCCATGGATTCGGTGGCGTTCAACCCCATGGATTCACCTACCCCCGACCCCAGTGATTTGGTGGCACCCGATGCCATGGATTCACCCGCATCCGACCCCATGGATTCGTCAGCACCTGACTCCATGGATTTGGCGGTGCCCAACCCCAAGGATTCAGCCGTGCCCGAACCCACGGATCTGGTGGTGCCCAACCCCCTGGATTTGGCAGCACCCAACCCAATGGATTCACCTGTGCCCAACCCCACGGATCTGGTGGTGCCCGACCCCACGGTACTGGTGGTGCCTGACGCCATGGATTCACCTGTGCCCAACCCCACAGATTCGGCGGTGCCCGATCTCACGATTTGGCAGCGTCTGACCCCACGGATCTGGCAGCACCCAACCCCCCCATGGATTCGGTGGCGCCCAACATCACGGATCTGGCGGTGCCCAACCCCATGGATTCACCTACACCCAACCCCACGGATTTGGTGGCGCCCAACACCTCACGGATTTGGCAGCACCCATCCCGATGGATTCACCTGCGCCCGACCCCACGGATTCAGCATCTGACCCCAGCGATTTGGTGCCACCCAATGCCATGGATTCACCTGCACCCGACCCCTTGGATTCTGTGGTGCCCGACCTCACGGACCTGGCGGTGCCCGACCCCCCCCCCCCCCGGATTTGGCAGCATCCAATGCCACGGATTCGGTGGCACCTCACCGCATGGATTTGGAGGTGCCTGACCCTATGGATTGACCACGCCTGACCCCACAATTTGGCAGTGTCCAACCCCACGGATTTGGTGTCTGATGCCATGGATTTGGTGGCGCCCAACACCCCACGGATTTGGCACCTGACCCCCCCCACAGATTCAGTGGTGCCCGACCCCACGGATTTGGCAGCACCCAACCCTATGGATTCGGCAGCGCCCGACCTCATGGATTTGGCAGTGCCCGAACCCACGGTCTTAGGGGTGCCCGACCCCATGGATTCACCTGTGCCCAACCCCACGGGTTCAGCAGTGCCCGATCCCACGGATCTGGTGGTGTCTGACACCATGGATTCGGCGTATGACCCCATGGATTCAGCATCCGACCCCACGGATCTGGTGGTGCCCGACCTCACGGATGCGGCATCCAATCCCATGGATTCGCCCGCACCCGACCCCACGGATTTGGTGGCACCAGACCCCATGGATCTGGTGGCGTCTGACACCACGGATTTGGCGTCCGACCCCAAGGATTTGATGGCTTCTGACCCCACAGACTCGGCAGCGTCCGACACCCCACGGATTCGGCATCGCCCGACCCCAGTGATTTGGCGGCGCCCGACACCCATCGGATTCGTGGCATCTGACCCCATGGATTCAGTTAATCCAAACCCATGGATCTGGTGGCACCTGACCCCAGTGATTTCCCACATCCAACCCCATGGACTCAGCAGCATCCGACCCCACGGATTTGGCACATCTGAATACATGGATTTGGCATCGTCCAGCCCCACGGCTTTACCACATCCAACCCCACGGATTTGGCTGCGTCTGACCCCATGGATTTACCGTATCCAACCCCTTGGGATTTGGCTGCATCTGACCCCACGGAATTACCACATCCGACGCCACGGATTTGGCAGCGTCCGACTCCACGGCTTTACCACATCCAACCCCATGGATTTGGCTGCATCCAACCCCCTGGAATTACCACATCCGACCCCACAGATTTGGTCGCGTCCGACCCTACGGATTCGGCATCACCCAACCCCAATGATTTGGTGGTGCCCAACCCCATGGATTCAGCAGCATCCAACCCCATGGATCTGGTGGCACCTGACCACACCGATTTGGCAGCATCCAACCCCAGGCATTCACTCGTGTCCAACCCCAGGGATCTGATGGCGCCCGACCCCATGGATTTACCACATCCGACCCCATGGACTCGGCAGCATCCGACTCCCTGGAATTACCACATCCGACCCCATGGATTTGGCTGCATCCAACCCCCTGGAATTACCACATCCAACCCCACAGATTTGGCTGCATCCAACCCCCTGGAATTACCACATCCGACCCCACGGATTTGGCTGCATCCAACCCCCTGGAATTACCACATCCAACCCCATGGATTTGGCTGCATCCAACCCCCTGGAATTACCACATCCGACCCCATGGATTTGGCTGCATCCAACCCCCTGGAATTACCACATCCAACCCCACAGATTTGGCTGCATCCAACCCCCTGGAATTACCACATCCGACCCCACGGATTTGGCTGCATCCAACCCCCTGGAATTACCACATCCAACCCCATGGATTTGGCTGCATCCAACCCCCTGGAATTACCACATCCGACCCCATGGATTTGGCAGCGTCCAACCCAATGGATTTATCACATCCGACCCCACGGATCCGGTGGTGTCCGACACCCCACGGATTCGGCATCACTCGACCCCAATGATTTGACGGTGCCCAACCCCATGGATTCAGCAGCATCCAACCCCATGGATCTGGTGGCACCTGACCCCACCGATTTGGCAGCATCCAACCCCAGGCATTCACTCGTGTCCAACCCCAGGGATCTGATGGCGCCCGACCCCATGGATTTACCACATCCAACCCCATGGACTCGGCAGCATCTGACCCCATGGCTTTACCACATCCAACCCCATGGATTTGGCTGCATCCAACCCTCTGGAATTACCACATCCAACCCCACGGATTTGGCTGCATCCAACCCTCTGGAATTACCACATCCAACCCCATGGATCTGGCTGCGTCCGACACCCCACGGATTCGGCATCACCTGACCCCAATGATTTGGTGGTGCCCAACCCCATGGATTCAGCAGCATCCAACCCCACGGATCTGGTGGCACCTGACCCCATGATTTTACCACATCTGACCCCACAGATTTGGTCGCGTCCGACCCTACGGATTCGGCATCACCCAACCCCAATGATTTGGTGGTGCCCAACCCCATGGATTCAGCAGCATCCAACCCCATGGATCTGGTGGCACCTGACCCCACCGATTTGGCAGCATCCAACCCCAGGCATTCACTCGTGTCCAACCCCAGGGATCTGGTGGCGCCCGACCCCATGGATTTACCACATCCGACCCCATGGATTCGGCAGCATCCGACCCCATGGCTTTACCACATCCGACCCCATGGATTTGGCAGTGTCCGACCCCACAGATTCACCACATCCAACCCCACGGATTTGGTCGCGTCTGACACCCCACGGATTCGGCATCACTCGACCCCAATGATTTGGTCATGCCCAACCCCATGGATTCAGCAGCATCCAACCCCATGGATCTGGTGGCACCTGACCCCATGATTTTACCACATCTGACCCCACAGATTTGGTCGCGTCTGACCCTACGGATTCGGCATCACCCAACCCCAATGATTTGACGGTGCCCAACCCCATGGATTCAGCAGCATCCAACCCCATGGATCTGGTGGCACCTGACCACACCGATTTGGCAGCATCCAACCCCAGGCATTCACTCGTGTCCAACCCCAGGGATCTGATGGCGCCCGACCCCATGGATTTACCACATCCGACCCCATGGACTCCGCAGCATCTGACCCCATGGCTTTACCACATCCAACCCCATGGATTTGGCTGCATCCAACCCTCTGGAATTACTACATCCAACCCCACGGATTTGGCTGCATCCAACCCTCTGGAATTACCACATCCAACCCCATGGATCTGGCTGCGTCCGACACCCCACGGATTCGGCATCACCCGACCCCAATGATTTGGTGGTGCCCAACCCCATGGATTCAGCAGCATCCAACCCCATGGATCTGGTGGCACCTGACCCCATGGATTCACCACATACGACCCGACGGCTTTACCACATCCAACCCCACGGATTTGGCTGCATCCAACCCCCTGGAAATACCACATCCAACCCCACGGATTTGGCTGCATCCAACCCTCTGGAATTACCACATCCAACCCCACGGATTTGGCTTCATCCAACCCTCTGGAATTACCACATCCAACCCCACAGATTTGGCTTCATCCAACCCCCTGGAATTACCACATCCAACCCCATGGATCTGGCTGCGTCCGACACCCCACGGATTCGGCATCACCTGACCCCAATGATTTGGTGGTGCCCATCCCCATGGATTCAGCAGCATCCAACCCCATGGATCTGGTGGCACCTGACCCCATGGTTTTACCACATCTGACCCCACGGATTTGGCAGCGTCCGACCCCACGGATTCACCACATCCGACCCCATGGATTTACCGCATCCCACCTCATGGATTTGGCAGCGTCCAACTCCATGGATTTGGCAGCGTCCAATCCCACAGCTTTACCACATCCAAACTCAAGGATTTGGTGTTGTCTGACACCCCACGGATTCGGCATCGCCCAACTCCAGTGATTTGGCGGCGCCCGACACCCAACGGATCCGTGGCATCCAACCCCATGGATTCACTCGTCTCCAACCCCATGGATCTGGTGGCACCTGACCCCACGGACTTGGCGGTGTCAAACCCCAGGGATTCACTCGTGTCCAACCCCAGGGATCTGGTGGCGCCCGACCCCATGGATTTACCACATCCGACCCCATGGACTCGGCAGCATCCGACTCCCTGGAATTACCACATCCGACCCCATGGATTTGGCTGCATCCAACCCCCTGGAATTACCACATCCAACCCCACAGATTTGGCTGCATCCAACCCCCGGGAATTACCACATCCAACCCCATGGATTTGGCTGCATCCAACCCCCTGGAATTACCACATCCAACCCCATGGATTTGGCTGCATCCAACCCCCTGGAATTACCACATCCAACCCCATGGATTTGGCAGCGTCCAACCCAATGGATTTATCGCATCCGACCCCACGGATCCGGTGGTGTCCGACACCCCACGGATTCGGCATCACTCGACCCCAATGATTTGACAGTGCCCAACCCCATGGATTCAGCAGCATCCAACCCCATGGATCTGGTGGCAC
The DNA here is from genome assembly GCA_033556795.1 of Tapera naevia. NCBI lineage: Eukaryota > Metazoa > Chordata > Aves > Cuculiformes > Neomorphidae > Tapera > Tapera naevia. Next base: position 46,757 of record JAUMJJ010000301.1, on the reverse strand, counting down.
CTGACCCCACCGATTCAGCATCATCCAACCCCATGGATATGGTGGCACCTGACCCCATGGCTTTACCACATCCGACCCCATGGATTTGGCAGCATCTGACCTTGTGGATTTACCACATCCAATCCCAAAGATTTACCGCATCCAACCTCACGGCTTTACCACATCCAACTCCATGGATTTACAGCATCCGACCCCAGGGATCTGGCAGTGTCCAACCCCACGGCTTTACCACATCCGACCCGGTGGATTCGGTTGTGCCCAACCCCATGGATTTAGCAGCATCCAACCCCATGGATCTGGTGGCGCCCAATGCCAAGGCTTTACCACATCCGACCCCATGGATTTGGCTGCATCCAACCCCATGGATCTGGAAGAGTCCGACCCCACGGATCTGGCTGCGTCCGACACCCCACGGATTCGGCATCACCCGACCCCAATGATTTGGTCGTGCCCAACCCCATGGATTCAGCAGCATCCAACCCCATGGATATGGTGGCACCTGACCCCATGGCTTTACCACATCCGACCCCACGGATTTGGCAGCATCCAACCGCATGGATTTACCGCATCTTACCCCACAGATTTACCACATCTGACCCCTCAGATTTAGCAGCGTCCGACCCCACGGATTCATCACATCCGACCGCATGGATTTACCGCATCCCACCTCATGGATTTGGCAGCGTCCAACTCCATGGATTTGGCAGCGTCCAACTCCATGGATTTGGCAGCGTCCAATCCCACAGCTTTACCACATCCAAACTCAAGGATTTGGTGTTGTCCGACACCCCACGGATTCGGCATCGCCCAACTCCAGTGATTTGGCGGCGCCCGACACCCAACGGATCCGTGGCATCCAACCCCATGGATTCACTCGTCTCCAACCCCATGGATCTGGTGGCACCTGACCCCACGGACTTGGCGGTGTCAAACCCCAGGGATTCACTCGTGTCCAACCCCAGGGATCTGGTGGCGCCCGACCCCATGGATTTACCACATCCGACCCCATGGACTCGGCAGCATCCGACTCCCTGGAATTACCACATCCGACCCCACGGATTTGGCTGCATCCAACCCCCTGGAATTACCACATCCAACCCCACAGATTTGGCTGCATCCAACCCCCTGGAATTACCACATCCGACCCCACGGATTTGGCTGCATCCAACCCCCTGGAATTACCACATCCAACCCCATGGATTTGGCTGCATCCAACCCCCTGGAATTACCACATCCGACCCCATGGATTTGGCAGCGTCCAACCCAATGGATTTATCGCATCCGACCCCACGGATCCGGTGGTGTCCAACACCCCACGGATTCGGCATCACTCGACCCCAATGATTTGGTGCTGCCCAACCCCATGGATTCAGCAGCATCCAACCCCATGGATCTGGTGGCACCTGACCCCACCGATTTGGCAGCATCCAACCCCAGGGATTCACTCGTGTCCAACCCCAGGGATCTGGTGGCGCCCGACCCCATGGATTTACCACATCCGACCCCATGGATTCGGCAGCATCCGACCCCATGGCTTTACCACATCCGACCCCATGAATTTGGCAGTGTCCGACCCCACAGATTCACCACATCCAACCCCACGGATTTGGTTGCGTCTGACACCCCACGGATTCGGCATCACCCGACCCCAATGATTTGGCGGTGCCCAACCCCATGGATTCAGCAGCATCCAACCCCATGGATCTGGTGGCACCTGACCCCATGATTTTACCACATCTGACCCCACAGATTTGGTCGCGTCCGACCCTACGGATTCGGCATCACCCGACCCCAATGATTTGGTGCTGCCCAGCCCCATGGATTCAGCAGCATCCAACCCCATGGATCTGGTGGCACCTGACCCCGTGGTTTTACCACATCCGACCCCATGGATTCGGCAGCATCCGACCCCACAGATTTGGCAGCATCTGACCCTGTGGATTTACCACATCCAACCCCACGGATTTACCACATCCAACTCCATGGATTTACAGCATCCGACCCCATGGATTTACAGCATCCAACCCCATGGATATGGCAGCGTCCAGCCCGATGGATTTATCGCATCCAACCCCACGGATCCGGTGGTGTCCGACACCCCACAGATTCAGCATCACTCGACCCAAATGATTTGACAGTGCCCAACCCCATGGATTCAGCAGCATCCAACCCCATGGATATGGTGGCACCTGACCCCATGGCTTTACCACATCCGACCCCATGGATTTGGCAGCATCTGACCTTGTGGATTTACCACATCCAATCCCAAAGATTTACCGCATCCAACCTCATGGCTTTACCACATCCAACTCCATGGATTTACAGCATCCGACCCCAGGGATCTGGCAGTGTCCAACCCCACGGCTTTACCACATCCGACCCGGTGGATTCGGTGGTGCCCAACCCCATGGATTTAGCAGCATCCAACCCCATGGATCTGGTGGCGCCCAACGCCAAGGCTTTACCACATCCGACCCCATGGATTTGGCCACATCCAACCCCATGGATCTGGAAGAGTCCGACCCCACGGATCTAGCGGTGTCTGACACCCCACGGATTCGGCATCACTCGACCCCAATGATTTGGTCGTGCCCAACCCCATGGATTCAGCAGCATCCAACCCCATGGATATGGTGGCACCTGACCCCATGGCTTTACCACATCCGACCCCACGGATTTGGCAGCATCCAACCGCATGGATTTACCGCATCTTACCCCACAGATTTACCACATCTGACCCCTCAGATTTGGCAGCATCCGACCCCACGGATTCACCGCATCCGACCGCATGGATTTACCGCATCCCACCTCATGGATTTGGCAGCGTCCAACTCCATGGATTTGGCAGCGTCCAACTCCATGGATTTGGCAGCGTCCAATCCCACAGCTTTACCACACCCAAACTCAAGGATTTGGTGTTGTCCGACACCCCACGGATTCGGCATCGCCCAACTCCAGTGATTTGGCGGCGCCCGACACCCAACGGATCCGTGGCATCCAACCCCATGGATTCACTCGTCTCCAACCCCATGGATCTGGTGGCACCTGACCCCACGGACTTGGCGGTGTCAAACCCCAGGGATTCACTCGTGTCCAACCCCAGGGATCTGGTGGCGCCCGACCCCATGGATTTACCACATCCGACCCCATGGACTCGGCAGCATCCGACTCACTGGAATTACCACATCCGACCCCATGGATTTGGCTGCATCCAACCCCCTGGAATTACCACATCCGACCCCATGGATTTGGCTGCATCCAACCCCCTGGAATTACCACATCCGACCCCACGGATTTGGCTGCATCCAACCCCCTGGAATTACCACATCCGACCCCATGGATTTGGCTGCATCCAACCCCCTGGAATTACCACATCCGACCCCATGGATTTGGCAGCGTCCAACCCAATGGATTTATCACATCCGACCCCACGGATCCGGTGGTGTCCGACACCCCACGGATTCGGCATCACTCGACCCCAATGATTTGACAGTGCCCAACCCCATGGATTCAGCAGCATCCAACCCCATGGATCTGGTGGCACCTGACCACACCGATTTGGCAGCATCCAACCCCAGGCATTCACTCGTGTCCAACCCCAGGGATCTGATGGCGCCCGACCCCATGGATTTACCACATCCAACCCCATGGACTCCGCAGCATCTGACCCCATGGCTTTACCACATCCAACCCCATGGATTTGGCTGCATCCAACCCTCTGGAATTACCACATCCAACCCCACGGATTTGGCTGCATCCAACCCTCTGGAATTACCACATCCAACCCCATGGATCTGGCTGCGTCCGACACCCCACGGATTCAGCATCACCTGACCCCAATGATTTGGTGGTACCCAACCCCATGGATTCAGCAGCATCCAACCCCACGGATCTGGTGGCACCTGACCCCATGATTTTACCACATCTGACCCCACAGATTTGGTCGCGTCCGACCCTACGGATTCGGCATCACCCAACCCCAATGATTTGGTGGTGCCCAACCCCATGGATTCAGCAGCATCCAACCCCATGGATCTGGTGGCACCTGACCCCACCGATTTGGCAGCATCCAACCCCAGGCATTCACTCGTGTCCAACCCCAGGGATCTGATGGCGCCCGACCCCATGGATTTACCACATCTGACCCCATGGACTCGGCAGCATCCGACTCCCTGGAATTGCCACATCCGACCCCACGGATTTGGCTGCGTCCGACACCCCACGGATTCGGCATCACTCGACCCCAATGATTTGGTCGTGCCCAACCCCATGGATTCAGCAGCATCCAACCCCATGGATCTGGTGGCACCTGACCCCACGGATTTGGAGGTGTCTGACCCTATGGATTGACCACGCCTGACCCCACAATTTGGCAGAGTCCAACCCCACGGATTTGGTGTCTGATGCCATGGATTTGGTGGCGCCCAACACCCCACGGATTTGGCACCTGACCCCCCCCACAGATTCAGTGGTGCCCGACCCCACGGATTTGGCAGCACCCAACCCTATGGATTCGCCCGACCTCATGGATTTGGCAGTGCCCGAACCCACGGTCTTAGGGGTGCCCGACCCCATGGATTCACCTGTGCCCAACCCCACGGGTTCAGCAGTGCCCGATCCCACGGATCTGGTGGTGTCTGACACCATGGATTCGGCGTATGACCCCATGGATTCAGCATCCGACCCCACGGATCTGGTGGTGCCCGACCTCACGGATGCGGCATCCAATCCCATGGATTCGCCCGCACCCGACCCCACGGATTTGGTGGCACCAGACCCCACGGATCTGGTGGCGTCTGACACCACGGATTTGGCGTCCAACCCCAAGGATTTGATGGCTTCTGACCCCACAGACTCGGCAGCGTCCGACACCCCACGAATTCGGCATCGCCCGACCCCAGTGATTTGGCGGCGCCCGACACCCATCGGATTCGTGGTATCTGACCCCATGGATTCAGCAGCATCCAAACCCATGGATCTGGTGGCACCTGACCCCAGTGATTTCCCACATCCAACCCCATGGACTCAGCAGCATCCGACCCCACGGATTTGGCACATCTGAATGCATGGATTTGGCATCGTCCAGCCCCATGGCTTTACCACATCCAACCCCACGGATTTGGCTGCGTCTGACCCCATGGATTTACCGTATCCAACCCCTTGGGATTTGGCTGCATCTGACCCCATGGAATTACCACATCCGACGCCACGGATTTGGCAGCGTCCGACTCCACGGCTTTACCACATCCAACCCCATGGATTTGGCTGCATCCAACCCCCTGGAATTACCACATCCGACCCCACAGATTTGGTCGCGTCCGACCCTACGGATTCGGCATCACCCGACCCCAATGATTTGGTGGTGCCCAACCCCATGGATTCAGCAGCATCCAACCCCATGGATCTGGTGGCACCTGACCCCACCGATTTGGCAGCATCCAACCCCAGGGATTCACTCGTGTCCAACCCCAGGGATCTGATGGCGCCCGACCCCATGGATTTACCACATCTGACCCCATGGACTCGGCAGCATCTGACCCCATGGCTTTACCACATCCGACCCCACGGATTTGGCTGCATCCAACCCTCTGGAATTACCACATCCAACCCCATGGATCTGGCTGCGTCCGACACCCCACGGATTCGGCATCACCCGACCCCAATGATTTGGTGGTGCCCAACCCCATGGATTCAGCAGCATCCAACCCCATGGATCTGGTGGCACCTGACCCCATGGTTTTACCACATCTGACCCCACAGATTTGGTCGCGTCCGACCCTACGGATTCGGCATCACCCGACCCCAATGATTTGGTGCTGCCCAGCCCCATGGATTCAGCAGCATCCAACCCCATGGATCTGGTGGCACCTGACCCCACCGATTTGGCAGCATCCAACCCCAGGCATTCACTCGTGTCCAACCCCAGGGATCTGGTGGCGCCCGACCCCATGGATTTACCACATCCGACCCCATGGACTCCGCAGCATCCGACCCCATGGCTTTACCACATCCGACCCCACAGATTTGGCTGCACCCAACCCTCTGGAATTACCACATCCAACCCCACGGATTTGGCTGCATCCAACCCTCTGGAATTACCACATCCAACCCCACGGATTTGGCTTCATCCAACCCCCTGGAATTACCACATCCAACCCCATGGATCTGGCTGCGTCCGACACCCCACGGATTCGGCATCACCTGACCCCAATGATTTGGTGGTACCCAACCCCATGGATTCAGCAGCATCCAACCCCACGGATCTGGTGGCACCTGACCCCATGATTTTACCACATCTGACCTCACAGATTTGGTCGCGTCCGACCCTACGGATTCGGCATCACCCAACCCCAATGATTTGGTGCTGCCCAACCCCATGGATTCAGCAGCATCCAACCCCATGGATCTGGTGGCACCTGACCCCACCGATTTGGCAGCATCCAACCCCAGGCATTCACTCGTGTCCAACCCCAGGGATCTGATGGCGCCCAACCCCATGGATTTACCACATCCGACCCCATGGATTTGGCTGCATCCAACCCTCTGGAATTACCACATCCGACCCCACGGATTTGGCTGCATCCAACCCTCTGGAATTACCACATCCAACCCCATGGATTTGGCTGCGTCCGACACCCCACGGATTCGGCATCACTCGACCCCAATGATTTGGCGGTGCCCAACCCCATGGATTCAGCAGCATCCAACCCCATGGATCTGGTGGCACCTGACCCCATGGATTCACCACATACGACCCGACTGCTTTACCACATCCAACCCCACGGATTTGGCTGCATCCAACCCCCTGGAAATACCACATCCGACCCCACGGATTTGGCTGCATCCAACCCTCTGGAATTACCACATCCAACCCCACGGATTTGGCTTCATCCAACCCTCTGGAATTACCACATCCAACCCCATGGATCTGGCTGCGTCCGACACCCCACGGATTCGGCATCACCCGACCCCAATGATTTGGTGGTGCCCAACCCCATGGATTCAGCAGCATCCAACCCCATGGATCTGGTGGCACCTGACCCCATGGTTTTACCACATCTGACCCCACAGATTTGGTCGCGTCCGACCCTACGGATTCGGCATCACCCGACCCCAATGATTTGGTGCTGCCCAGCCCCATGGATTCAGCAGCATCCAACCCCATGGATCTGGTGGCACCTGACCCCACCGATTTGGCAGCATCCAACCCCAGGCATTCACTCGTGTCCAACCCCAGGGATCTGATGGCGCCCGACCCCATGGATTTACCACATCCGACCCCATGGACTCCGCAGCATCTGACCCCATGGCTTTACCACATCCAACCCCATGGATTTGGCTGCATCCAACCCTCTGGAATTACCACATCCAACCCCACGGATTTGGCTGCATCCAACCCTCTGGAATTACCACATCCAACCCCATGGATCTGGCTGCGTCCGACACCCCACGGATTCGGCATCACCTGACCCCAATGATTTGGTGGTGCCCAACCCCATGGATTCAGCAGCATCCAACCCCATGGATCTGGTGGCACCTGACCCCATGGTTTTACCACATCTGACCCCACGGATTTGGCAGCGTCCGACCCTACGGATTCGGCATCACCCAACCCCAATGATTTGGTGCTGCCCAGCCCCATGGATTCAGCAGCATCCAACCCCATGGATCTGGTGGCACCTGACCCCACCGATTTGGCAGCATCCAACCCCAGGCATTCACTCGTGTCCAACCCCAGGGATCTGATGGCGCCCGACCCCATGGATTTACCACATCCGACCCCATGGACTCCGCAGCATCTGACCCCATGGCTTTACCACATCCAACCCCATGGATTTGGCTGCATCCAACCCTCTGGAATTACCACATCCAACCCCACGGATTTGGCTGCATCCAACCCTCTGGAATTACCACATCCAACCCCATGGATCTGGCTGCGTCCGACACCCCACGGATTCGGCATCACCTGACCCCAATGATTTGGTGGTGCCCAACCCCATGGATTCAGCAGCATCCAACCCCATGGATCTGGTGGCACCTGACCCCATGGTTTTACCACATCTGACCCCACGGATTTGGCAGCGTCCGACCCCACGGATTCACCACATCCGACCCCATGGATTTCCGCATCCCACCTCATGGATTTGGCAGCGTCCAACTCCATGGATTTGGCAGCGTCCAATCCCACAGCTTTACCACATCCAAACTCAAGGATTTGGTGTTGTCCGACACCCCACGGATTCGGCATCGCCCAACTCCAGTGATTTGGCGGCGCCCGACACCCAACGGATCCGTGGCATCCAACCCCATGGATTCACTCGTCTCCAACCCCATGGATCTGGTGGCACCTGACCCCACGGACTTGGCGGTGTCAAACCCCAGGGATTCACTCGTGTCCAACCCCAGGGATCTGGTGGCGCCCGACCCCATGGATTTACCACATCCGACCCCATGGACTCGGCAGCATCCGACTCCCTGGAATTACCACATCCGACCCCATGGATTTGGCTGCATCCAACCCCCTGGAATTACCACATCCAACCCCACAGATTTGGCTGCATCCAACCCCCTGGAATTACCACATCCGACCCCATGGATTTGGCTGCATCCAACCCCCTGGAATTACCACATCCAACCCCATGGATTTGGCTGCATCCAACCCCCTGGAATTACCACATCCGACCCCATGGATTTGGCAGCGTCCAACCCAATGGATTTATCGCATCCGACCCCACGGATCCGGTGGTGTCCGACACCCCACGGATTCGGCATCACTCGACCCCAATGATTTGGTGCTGCCCAACCCCATGGATTCAGCAGCATCCAACCCCATGGATCTGGTGGCACCTGACCCCACCGATTTGGCAGCATCCAACCCCAGGCATTCACTCGTGTCCAACCCCAGGGATCTGATGGCGCCCGACCCCATGGATTTACCACATCCGACCCCATGGACTCGGCAGCATCCGACCCTCTGGAATTACCACATCCAACCCCATGGATTTGGCTGCGTCCGACACCCCACGGATTCGGCATCACTCGACCCCAATGATTTGGCGGTGCCCAACCACATGGATTTGGAAGCATCCAACCCCATGGATCTGGAAGCGTCCAACCCCACGGATCTGGCGGTGTCTGACACCCCACGGATTCGGCATCACCCGACCCCAATGATTTGGTGGTGCCCAACCCCATGGATTCAGCAGCATCCAACCCCATGGATCTGATGGAACCTGACCCCATGGATTTACCACACCCGACCCCACGGATTTGGCAGCATCTGACCTTGTGGATTTACCACATCCAACCCCAAAGATTTACCGCATCCGACCTCACGGATTTGGCAGCATCCGACCCCCTGGAATTACCACATCCGACTTCACGGCTTTACCGGCGTGCCACGGCGCGGCAGGACACGCGGCACGGACACGCTTCGCTCGCACGCCACGATTTATTTGGATCAGCCACAGAATCCACGCGGCGGGGAGGCCCCGAGGGGCGCAGCCCCCCTTCCGATGGCCTGGAAGCTCTCGGCGCCGGGAATTTAGGGAAGAGCCTGGTGGCCAAGGGCATCGGCGTAAGGACCGTGGCTTTTGCCCAGCGGAACCCACGAGCACAAGGGAGGCCACGGTGCCCTTTTCCAGCACGGACACCGGGATCGGCACTTCCTGGATGGAGGGAGGAGGATGCATTATTCCAGCCACATTCCCATCACCGGGCTTTGCCAATGGTGGAGCTTCTCAGCTTTACCTGGGTCATCCTTGTGGAGCTTCCCAACCCAGGGAATGTGGAGTCTGGAATGCGGCCGAGCTCCTGGCACAGCTCAGCTGCCAAAACGCGGCGAGAACGGCTCCGAGCGCAGCGCCGAGGGGAAAAGCCAAGGCCAAATCCACCCTGGATTCACCATTCCCTCTTGGCTAAAGTTGCTTCCCGGCGTTTAGAGGCAAAACTTATCTTTGGCAGCGGATCCGGGCTCCGCTTTTCCCGTTGCTGCCACATCCAGGGCTTTTGCCACCATATTCCCAGCTCCATCCCGCTCTGCCGCAACGCGAACGGCGTCGCGGAAGCAGAATTCCAGCAGGTGGGAAAAGGGGTTGGGTTAAAGGAAGACCAGGGAGGGGGGAGCCAAGTGGTGGAATTGGCTAAAACATCACTTCAAGGGGCTTGGGTTTAATCCCGGCGGAGGACGGAACGCCGGAACGCCGGAACGCGACGCGGAGACGGCGCCGGAGGAGGCGTTACCTGTGTAGCCGATCTTCTCGAAGCTGAGGAGGCTGAAGATGCTGTTGTAAAGCTGCATCTCCTTTTTCCTGGTTTGGTCCATCTCATCCAAGATTTCCATCAGCTCGTTCCCGGTTTTGGTGGGGTGGGTGCACTCGGCTTCGTGCACCGTCAGCTCGTGGAAAGGGCCCTGCCAGGGGCACCCGATCCGCTTGTATTTGCACTGGGTCACCCTGCAGGGAGAGAGAGGGAATGGGAGGTGGGATTCACCGGATTGGGAAGGGCGGAGCCAACCATCCCCAGGCCTGGGAAGGGGATGGCAAGGGGAAAAACGGGGAGGATCCGGCCGGCCCAGAGTTGGGGAAGGGGATGTCGGGTGGGAAATAGGGTGGATCCGGCCATCCCGGCACTGGGAATGGGATGTCAGGTGGAAAACGATGAGGATGTGACCATCCCAGCGTTGGGAAGGGGATGTCAGGTGGGAAATGATGAGAATCCAGCCATCCCAGCGTTGGGAAGGGGATGTCAGATGGGAAATGATGAGAATCCAGCCATCCCAGCGTTGGGAAGGGGATGTCAGATGGGAAATGATGAGAATCCAGCCATCCCAGCATTGGGAAGGGGATGTCAGATGGGAAAAAGAGGTGGATTTGGCCATCCCTGTGCTGGGAAGGGGATGCCAGGTGGAAAACAAGGAGGATCTGGGCATCCTGGTGCTGGGAAGGGGATGCCACATGGAAAAAAGAGGTGGTTTTGGCCATCCCAGTGTTGGGAGGGGGATGTCAGGTGGAAAACAGGGTGGATCTGGCCATCCTGACACTGGGAAGGGGATGTGAGGTGGGAAATGATGAGGATCTGACCATCCTGGCACTGGGAATTGGAAGCCAGATGGAAAACAGGGTGAATCCGACCATCCCAGCGTTGGGAAGGGGATGTCAGATGGGAACTGATGAGGATCTGACCATCCTGGCACTGGGAATTGGAAGCCAGGTGGAAAACAGGGTGAATCCAGCCACCCTGGCACTGGGAAGAGGACGTTGGGTGGGAAACAGGGTGGATCCGGCCATCCTGGCACTGGGAATGGGATGTCGGGTGGGAAATGATGAGGATCTGACCATCCCAGTGTTGGGAAGGGGATATGAGGTGGGAAATGATGAGGATCTGACCACCTCAGTGTTGGGAAGGGGATGTGAGGTGGGAAATGATGAGGATCTGACCATCCCAGTGTTGGGAAGGGGATGTGAGGTGGGAAATGATGAGGATCTGACCATCCCAGTGTTGGGAAGGGGATGTCAGATGGGAAATGATGAGAATCCACCAATCCAAGCGTTGGGAAGGGGCTGTGAGGTGGGAAATGGGACGGATGATCTTCTCCTGGCACCGGGAATGGGATCCCAGGTTCAAAGTGATGAGGATCTGAACATCCTGGCAGCGGGAATTGGAAACCAGGTGGAAAACAGGGTGGATCCTGCCATCCTGGCACTGGGAATGGGATGTCAGGTGGAAAATGATGAGGATCTGACCATCCTGGCACTGGGAATGGGAAGCCAGGTGGGAAACAGGGTGGATGCGGCCATCCCGGCACGCGAAGAGGACGTCGGGTGGGAAACAGGGTGGATGCGGCCATCCCGGCACTGGGACTGGGATGTCGGGTGGGAAATGATGAGGATCTGACCATCCCGGCACTGGGACGGGGATGTGAAGTGGGAAATGATGAGGATCTGACCATCCCGGCACTGGGACGGGGATGTGAGGTGGGAAATGATGAGGATCTGACCATCTTGGCACTGGGAAGGGGATGTGAGGTGGGAAATGATGAGGATCTGACCATCCTGGCGTTGGGAAGGGGATGTGAGGTGGAAAATGATGAGGATCTGACCATCTTGGCGTTGGGAAGGGGATGTGAGGTGGGAAATGATGAGGATCTGACCATCTTGGCGTTGGGAAGAGGATGTGAGGTGGGAAATGATGAGGATCTGACCATCTTGGCGTTGGGAAGAGGATGTGAGGTGGGAAATGATGAGGATCTGACCATCTTGGCGTTGGGAAGAGGATGTGAGGTGGGAAATGATGAGGATCTGACCATCCTGGCGTTGGGAAGAGGATGTGAGGTGGGAAATGATGAGGATCTGACCATCCTGGCGTTGGGAAGAGGATGTGAGGTGGGAAATGATGAGGATCTGACCATCTTGGCGTTGGGAAGAGGATGTGAGGTGGGAAATGATGAGGATCTGACCATCCCAGGGTTGGGAAGGGGATGTGAGGTGGGAAATGATGAGGATCTGACCATCCCAGTGTTGGGAAGGGGATGTCAGATGGGAAATGATGAGAATCCACCAATCCAAGCGTTGGGAAGGGGCTGTGAGGTGGGAAATGGGACGGATGATCTTCTCCTGGCACCGGGAATGGGATCCCAGGTTCAAAGTGATGAGAATCTGAACATCCTGGCAGCGGGAATTGGAAACCAGGTGGAAAACAGGGTGGATCCTGCCATCCTGGCACTGGGAATGGGATGTCAGGTGGAAAATGATGAGGATCTGACCATCCTGGCACTGGGAATTGGAAGCCAGATGGAAAACAGGGTGAATCCGACCATCCCAGCGTTGGGAAGGGGATGTCAGATGGGAACTGATGAGGATCTGACCATCCTGGCACTGGGAATTGGAAGCCAGGTGGAAAACAGGGTGAATCCGGCCACCCTGGCACTGGGAAGAGGACGTTGGGTGGGAAACAGGGTGGATCCGGCCATCCCGGCACTGGGAATGGGATGTCAGGTGGGAAATGACGAGGATCTGACCATCCCAGCGTTGGGAAGGGGATGTCAGGTGGGAAATGATGAGAATCCAGCCATCCCAGCGTTGGGAAGGGGATGTCAGATGGGAAAAAGAGGTGGATTTGGCCATCCCTGTGCTGGGAAGGGGATGCCAGGTGGAAAACAAGGAGGATCTGGGCATCCTGGTGCTGGGAAGGGGATGCCACATGGAAAAAAGAGGTGGTTTTGGCCATCCCGGTGTTGGGAGGGGGATGTCAGGTGGAAAACAGGGTGGATCCGGCCATCCTGACACTGGGAAAGGGATGTGAGGTGGGAAATGATGAGGATCTGATGATCCTGGCACTGGGAATTGGAAGCCAGGTGGAAAACAGGGTGAATCCGACCATCCCAGCGTTGGGAAGGGGATGTCAGATGGGAACTGATGAGGATCTGACCATCCTGGCACTGGGAATTGGAAGCCAGGTGGAAAACAGGGTGAATCCAGCCACCCTGGCACTGGGAAGAGGACGTTGGGTGGGAAACAGGGTGGATCCGGCCATCCTGGCACTGGGAATGGGATGTCGGGTGGGAAATGATGAGGATCTGACCATCCCAGTGTTGGGAAGGGGATATGAGGTGGGAAATGATGAGGATCTGACCACCTCAGTGTTGGGAAGGGGATGTGAGGTGGGAAATGATGAGGATCTGACCATCCCAGTGTTGGGAAGGGGATGTGAGGTGGGAAATGATGAGGATCTGACCACCTCAGTGTTGGGAAGGGGATGTGAGGTGGGAAATGATGAGGATCTGACCATCCCAGTGTTGGGAAGGGGATGTGAGGTGGGAAATGATGAGGATCTGACCATCCCAGTGTTGGGAAGGGGATGTCAGATGGGAAATGATGAGAATCCACCAATCCAAGCGTTGGGAAGGGGCTGTGAGGTGGGAAATGGGACGGATGATCTTCTCCTGGCACCGGGAATGGGATCCCAGGTTCAAAGTGATGAGGATCTGAACATCCTGGCAGCGGGAATTGGAAACCAGGTGGAAAACAGGGTGGATCCTGCCATCCTGGCACTGGGAATGGGATGTCAGGTGGAAAATGATGAGGATCTGACCATCCTGGCACGGGAAGAGGACGTCGGGTGGGAAACAGGGTGGATGCGGCCATCCTGGCACTGGGAATGGGATGTGAGGTGGGAAACGATGAGGATGTGACCATCCCAGCGTTGGGAGGGGGATGTGAGGTGGGAAACGATGAGGATGTGACCATCCCAGCGTTGGGAGGGGGATGTGAGGTGGGAAACGATGAGGATGTGACCATCCCAGCGTTGGGAGGGGGATGTGAGGTGGGAAACGATGAGGATGTGACCATCCCAGCGTTGGGAGGGGGATGTGAGGTGGGAAACGATGAGGATGTGACCATCCCAGCGTTGGGAGGGGGATGTGAGGTGGGAAACGATGAGGATGTGACCATCCCAGCGTTGGGAGGGGGATGTGAGGTGGGAAACGATGAGGATGTGACCATCCCAGCGTTGGGAGGGGGATGTGAGGTGGGAAACGATGAGGACGTGACCATCCCAGCGTTGGGAGGGGGATGTGAGGTGGGAAACGATGAGGATGTGACCATCCCAGCGTTGGGAGGGGGATGTGAGGTGGGAAACGATGAGGACGTGACCATCCCAGCGTTGGGAAGGGGATGTGAGGTGGGAAATGATGAGGACGTGACCATCCCAGCGTTGGGAAGGGGATGTGAGGTGGGAAATGATGAGGATCTGACCATCCCAGCGTTGGGAAGGGGATGTGAGGTGGGAAATGAGGATGTGACCATCCCAGTGTTGGGAAGAGGATGTGAGGTGGGAAATGATGAGGATCTGACCATCCTGGCACTGGGAAGGGGAAGTGAGGTGGGAAATGATGAGGATCTGACCATCCTGGCACTGGGAAGGGGATGTGAGGTGGGAAATGATGAGGATCTGACCATCCCAGTGTTGGGAAGGGGATGTGAGGTGGGAAATGATGAGGATCTGACCATCCCGGCACTGGGAAGGGGATGTGAGGTGGGAAATGATGAGGATCTGACCATCCCGGCACTGGGAAGGGGATGTGAGGTGGGAAATGATGAGGATCTGACCATCCCGGCACTGGGAAGGGGATGTGAGGTGGGAAATGATGAGGATCTGACCATCCCGGCACTGGGAAGGGGATGTGAGGTGGGAAATGATGAGGATCTGACCATCCCGGCACTGGGAAGGGGAAGTGAGGTGGGAAATGATGAGGATCTGACCATCCCGGCACTGGGAAGGGGAAGTGAGGTGGGAAATGATGAGGATCTGACCATCCTGGCACTGGGAAGGGGAAGTGAGGTGGGAAATGATGAGGATCTGACCATCCCGGCACTGGGAAGGGGAAGTGAGGTGGGAAATGATGAGGATCTGACCATCCTGGCACTGGGAAGGGGCTGTGAGGTGGGAAATGATGAGGATCTGACCATCCTGGCACTGGGAAGGGGAAGTGAGGTGGGAAATGATGAGGATCTGACCATCCTGGCACTGGGAAGGGGCTGTGAGGTGGGAAATGATGAGGATCTGACCATCCTGGCACTGGGAAGGGGAAGTGAGGTGGGAAATGATGAGGATCTGACCATCCTGGCACTGGGAAGGGGCTGTGAGGTGGGAAATGATGAGGATCTGACATCCTGGCACTGGGTAGGGGATGCGAGGTGGGAAATGATGAGGATCTGACCATCCCAGTGTTGGGAAGGGGATGTCAGGTGGAAAACAGGGTGGATCTGGCCGTCCTGACACTGGGAATGGGGATACCAGGTGGAAAACAAGGAGGATCCGGCCATCCTGGCACTGGGAATGGGATGTTGGGTGGGAAACAGGGTGGATCCGGCCATCCTGGCATTGGGAAGGGGTTGTCAGGTGGGAAATGATGAGTATCTGACCATCCTGGCACTGGGAACGGGATGCCACATGGAAAAAGAGGTGGATTTGGCCATCCCTGTGCTGGGAAGGGGATGCCAAGAGGAAAACAAGGTGGATTTGGCCATCCTGCTGCCGGGAATCATCGCTTTCCAAAGGAGCTGGGCTGCAGCTGCTTTGGGATGGGATCACCCCACGCTCTGGGCTCGGGATCCTTCCCAAATCACAGATTTTGTGGCATGGAGAACCTGGATCCGTGGGCCAAGGGTCTGCAGAGGGATCTGGGGAACCTGGATCCGTGGGCCAAGGGTCTGCAGAGGGACCTGGAGAACCTGGATCCGTGGGCCAAGGGTCTGCAGAGGGACCTGGAGAACCTGGATCCACGGGCCAAGGGGCTGGAGAGGGACCTGGAGAACCTGGATCCACGGGCCAAGGGGCTGGAGAGGGATCTGGAGAACCTGGATCCACGGACCAAGGGTCTGGAGAGGGACCTGGAGAACCTGGATCCACGGACCAAGGGCCTGGAGAGGGACTTGGAGAACCTGGATCCGTGGGCCAAGGGGGTGGAGAGGGACCTGGAGAACCTGGATCCGTGGGCCAAGGGGGTGGAGAGGGATCTGGAGAACCTGGATCCGTGGACCAAGGGTCTGGAGAGGGACCTGGAGAACCTGGATCCACGGGCCAAGGGTCTGGAGAGGGACCTGGAGAACCTGGATCCACGGACCAAGGGCCTGGAGAGGGACTTGGAGAACCTGGATCCGTGGGCCAAGGGGGTGGAGAGGGACCTGGAGAACCTGGATCCGTGGGCCAAGGGGCTGGAGAGGGACCTGGAGAACCTGGATCCGTGGGCCAAGGGGGTGGAGAGGGATCTGGAGAACCTGGATCCGTGGGCCAAGGGGCTGGAGAGGGACCTGGAGAACCTGGATCCACGGGCCAAGGGGGTGGAGGGGGATCTGGAGAACCTGGATCCATGGGCCATCTCATTCAATGAATCTCTGATTCAACGATTCCACAATTCTCTGAATTCAACAATTCTCTAAATTGAATTCAACGATTCTCTCAGTCAATGATTCAATAATTCCCTGAATTCAACAATTCAACAATTCAATAATTCTCTGATTTTAAATATGAATTTGATTCAACTATTCTCCAAACTCAACGAATCTCGGAATTCAATGACTCTGAGATCAGGGATTCTCCGAATTCTCTGATTCAATGATTCTCTGATTCAATGATTTAATGATTCTCTCCGTCTATGAATCTCTCACTCAACAAGTTAATGAATCTCTCATCCAACGAATCTCTCATTCAACAATTCTCTCATTCAATGACTCAACGATTCCCTCCTTCCACGATTCCCTCCTTCGCGGAATCTCTGAATTCAATGACTCAACGATTCCCTCCTTCCACGATTCCCTCCTTCGCGGAATCTCTGAATTCAATGACTCAACGATTCCCTCCTTCCACGATTCCCTCCTTCGCGGAATCTCTGAATTCAATGACTCAACGATTCCCTCCTTCCACGATTCCCTCCTTCGCGGAATCTCTGAATTCAATGACTCAACGATTCCCTCCTTCCACGATTCCCTCCTTCGCGGAATCTCTGAATTCAATGACTCAACGATTCCCTCCTTCCACGATTCCCTCCTTCGCGGAATCTCTGAATTCAATGACTCAACGATTCCCTCCTTCCACGATTCCCTCCTTCGCGGAATCTCTGAATTCAATGACTCAACGATTCCCTCCTTCCACGATTCCCTCCTTCGCGGAATCTCTGAATTCAATGACTCAACGATTCCCTCCTTCCACGATTCCCTCCTTCGCGGAATCTCTGAATTCAATGACTCAACGATTCCCTCCTTCCACGATTCCCTCCTTCGCGGAATCTCTGAATTCAATGACTCAACGATTCCCTCCTTCCACGATTCCCTCATTCAATGAATCTCTGAATCAATGATTCAACGATTCCCTCCTTCCACGATTGTCTTCCTCTCATTCTCTCATTCAATGATTCCACGACTCTCCCGTTCCATGACTCAGAGAATTCAATGAATCCCATTCAACGATTCCCTCATTCTCTGATTCTTTGATTCTCTGATTCTCTCATCCTATGATTCTCTGAATTCAATGAATCTCTGATTCAATGATTCAATGAATCTGATTCTCTCGTTCCACGACTCAACGATTCCCTCATTCAACGATTCCCTCATTCTCTGATGCAACCTCTGGATTCCACAAACCTCTGGATTCCACAACTCGCTCGCTCCATGACTCCCTAGCTCCATAATTCAATGATTCAACCAATGGCCCAGCTCAACCAATGGCCCAGCTCAACCAATGGCCCAGCTCAACCAATGGCCCAGCTCAACCAATGGCCCAGCTCAACGATTCTCTCATTCTATGATTCTTTGATTCTCTGAATTCAATAATTCTCTGCTTCCCTCATTCAACGATTTCCTCATTCTCTGATGCCACCTCTGAATTCCACGACTCACTCACCCCACGACTCAATGATTCAACCAATGGCTCAACTCAACCAATGGCTCAACTCAACCAATGGCTCAACTCAACCAATGGCTCAACTCAACGATTCTCTCATTCTATGATTCTATGATTCTTTGATTCTCTGATTCTTTGAATTCAATAAATCTCTGATTCCCTCATTCTCTGATGCCACCTCTGAATTCCACGACTCACTCACCCCACGACTCAATGATTCAACCGATCGCCCGACTCAACCGATCGCCCGACTCAACCGATCGCCCGACTCAACCGATCGCCCGACTCAACCGATCGCCCGACTCAACGATTCAACAATTCTCTCATTCAATGAATTTGATTCAACGATTCTCTCACTCCAGGATTCAAGGAATCTCCGAATTCAATGATTGATGGAATCTCCGGATTCAAGGAACCTCCAAATTCAACGATTCAAGGAACCTCCAAATTCAACGATTCAAGGAACCTCCAAATTCAAGGAGCCTCCAGACTCAATGGTTCAAGGAGCCTCCAGACTCAATGGTTCAAGGAGCCTCCAGACTCAATGGTTCAAGGAGCCTCCAGACTCAATGGTTCAAGGAGCCTCCAGACTCAATGGTTCAAGGAGCCTCCAGACTCAATGGTTCAAGGAGCCTCCAGACTCAATGGTTCAAGGAGCCTCCTGATTCACAGAACCTTCAAATTCAATGATTCATAGAACCTCCAAATTCAATGGTTCAAGGAGCCTCCTGATTCACAGAACCTTCAAATTCAATGATTCATAGAACCTCCAAATTCAATGGTTCAAGGAATCTCCTGATTCAAGGAATCTTTTAATTCAATGATTAATGGAATCTCTCAATTAAACGATTCAAGGAATCTCCTGATTCAAGGAATCTCCAAATCCAACAATTCACGGAATCTCCAAATACAAGGAACCTCCAGATTCAATGACTCAAGGAACCTCCAGATTCAAGGAATCTCTGAATTCAAGGAATCTCTGAATTAAGCGACTCAAGGAACCTCTGAATTAAACGACTCAAGGAACCTCCAGATTCAAGGAATCTCTTAATTCAATGATTAACGGAATCCCTGAATTAAACGATTCAAGGAACCTCCTGACTCGGGGAACCTCCTGATTCAGTGACTCAAGGAACCTCCTGACTCGGGGAACCTCCTGATTCAGTGACTCAAGGAACCTCCTGATTCGGGGAACCTCCAGATTCAGTGACTCAAGGAACCTCCTGATTCAGGGAACCTCCAGATTCAGTGACTCAAGGAACCTCCTGATTCAGGGAACCTCCAGATTCAGTGACTCAAGGAACCTCCTGATTCAGGGAACCTCCAGATTCAGTGACTCAAGGAACCTCCTGATTCAGGGAACCTCCAGATTCAGTGACTCAAGGAACCTCCTGATTCAGGGAATCTCCAGATTCAGTGACTCAAGGAACCTCCTGATTCAGGGAATCTCCAGATTCAGTGACTCAGGGAATCTCCTGATTCAAGGAATCTCTGAATTCAACAATTCACAGAATCCCCGAATTCAACAATTCACAGAATCCCCGAATTCAACAATTCACAGAATCCCCGAATTCAAGGAGTCTCCAGGGCCCACCCAAGGAGTCTCCAGGGCCCACCCAAGGAGTCTCCAGGGCCCACCCAAGGAGTCTCCAGGGCCCACCCAAGGAGTCTCCAGGGCCCACCCAAGGAGTCTCCAGGGCCCACCCAAGGAGTCTCCAGGGCCCACCCAAGGAGTCTCCAGGGCCCACCCAAGGAGTCTCCAGGGCCCACCCAAGGAGTCTCCAGGGCCCACCCAAGGAGTCTCCAGGGCCCACCCAAGGAGTCTCCAGGGCCCACCCAAGGAGTCTCCAGGGCCCACCCAAGGAGTCTCCAGGGCCCACCCAAGGAGTCTCCAGGGCCCACCCAAGGAGTCTCCAGGGCCCACCCAAGGAGTCTCCAGGGCCCACCCAAGGAGTCTCCAGGGCCCACCCAAGGAGTCTCCAGGGCCCCCCCAAGGAGTCTCCAGGGCCCCCCCAAGGAGTCTCCAGGCTCCCCCAAGGAGTCTCCAAGGCCCCCCCAAGGAGTCTCCAAGGCCCACCCAAGGAGTCTCCAAGGCCCCCCCAAGGAGTCTCCAAGGCCCACCCAAGGAGTCTCCAAGGCCCACCCAAGGACTCTCCAAGGCCCACCCAAGGACTCTCCAGGCTCCCCCAAGGACTCTCCTGGCCCCCCCCAAGGACTCTCCTGGCCCCCCCCAAGGACTCTCCTGGCCCCCCCCAAGGACTCTCCTGGCCCCCCCCAAGGACTCTCCTGGCCCCCCCCAAGGACTCTCCAGGCTCCCCCAAGGATTCTCCAGGCTCCCCCAAGGAATCTCCAGGCTCCCCCAAGGATTCTCCAAGGCCCACCCAAGGATTCTTCAAGGCCCACCCAAGGAGTCTCCAAGGCCCCCCCAAGGACTCTCCAGGCACCCCCCAAGGACTCTCCAGGCCCCCCCCAAGGACTCTCCAGGCCCCCCCCAAGGACTCTCCAGGCCCCCCCCAAGGACTCTCCAGGCCCCCCCCAAGGACTCTCCAGACCCCCCCAAGGACTCTCCAAGGCCCACCCAAGGACTCTCCAAGGCCCACCCAAGGATTCTCCAAGGCCCACCCAAGGATTCTCCAAGGCCCACCCAAGGATTCTCCAAGGCCCACCCAAGGACTCTCCAGGCTCCCCCAAGGACTCTCCAGGCTCCCCCAAGGACTCTCCAGGCTCCCCCAAGGATTCTCCAGGCTCCCCCAAGGAGTCTCCAAGGCCCACCCAAGGAGTCTCCAAGGCCCACCCAAGGACTCTCCAGGCTCCCCCAAGGAATCTCCAGGCCCCCCCAAGGAGTCTCCAAGGCCCATCCAAGGACTCTCCAAGGCCCACCCAAGGACTCTCCAAGGCCCACCCAAGGACTCTCCAAGGCCCACCCAAGGACTCTCCAGGCTCCCCCAAGGATTCTCCAGGCTCCCCCAAGGATTCTCCAAGGCCCACCCAAGGATTCTCCAAGGCCCACCCAAGGATTCTCCAAGGCCCACCCAAGGATTCTCCAAGGCCCACCCAAGGATTCTCCAAGGCCCACCCAAGGATTCTCCAAGGCCCACCCAAGGATTCTCCAAGGCCCACCCAAGGATTCTCCAAGGCCCACCCAAGGATTCTCCAAGGCCCACCCAAGGATTCTCCAAGGCCCACCCAAGGATTCTCCAAGGCCCACCCAAGGATTCTCCAAGGCCCACCCAAGGATTCTCCAAGGCCCACCCAAGGAGTCTCCAGGGCCCACCCAAGGACTCTCCAGGCTCCCCCAAGGACTCTCCAGGCTCCCCCAAGGACTCTCCAGGCTCCCCCAAGGACTCTCCAGGCTCCCCCAAGGATTCTCCAGGCTCCCCCAAGGATTCTCCAAGGCCCACCCAAGGATTCTCCAAGGCCCACCCAAGGATTCTCCAAGGCCCACCCAAGGACTCTCCAGGCTCCCCCAAGGACTCTCCAGGCTTCCCCAAGGACTCTCCAGGCTCCCCCAAGGATTCTCCAGGCCCCCCCAAGGACTCTCCAGGCCCCCCCAAGGACTCTCCAGACTCAAGCAATCTCCTCATTCAACGATTCAAGGACTCTCCAAATTCAACGAACCCCCAATTCCAAAGCACCTCCCACTCCACACCTCTCCGCGTCCGGTACCCGCGCCGGCATTTCCCGCCGCGGGCGCCGGGCAGCTTCCACGCCTTACCTGTCCTGACACTCCTCCTTCTGGTGCCTCTCCAGGAGGGATCGTGGGAACTGCTGGGTGCAGAAGCCGCATTCCGAGGGCAGCTCGCTGACGGCCTTCTCCACGGCCAGGTTGCGGCAGCAGAGGCTCTTGCTGATCTCGCAGCGGCAGTTGGGACACGTCGCCTGCTCCTCCTTCAGCCGCGCGTCCGCCAGGAGGTGGATGAAGCAACCGGCGCACATCAGGTGCCCGTTGGTGCACTGCAAATAGGAAAGCACCGGATCAGAGGCCCAAGGGTGCAGGGGCCCAAGGGTGCAGGGGGAAAACGGGGCAAAGGAAGGCGGCAGCGAGAGGAGAACACGTGGGGGAGCTCGGCACTGAGTGATGGCACCTCCAGAACCTCTGGGAGCAGCTCCAGAAACTCCAGGAGCAGCTCCAGAACCTCCAGGAGCAGCTCCAGGACCATCTCCAGAACATCCGGGAGCTCCTCCAAGAGCAGCTCCAGAGCCTCTGGGAGCAGCTCTGGGAGAAGCTCCAGAATGTCCAGGAGCATCTCTGGAACCATCTCCAGCACCTCTCCCAAACCATCTCCAGAAGCACCCCAAGCACCATTGACAGCACCTCCAGAACCTCTGGGAGCACCTCCAGCACCTCTCCCAAACCATCTCCAGAAGCACCTCCAGCACCATGGAGAGCAGCTCCAGAGCCTCCGGGAGCACCTCCAGGAGCATCTTCAGGAGCACCTCCAGGAGCATCTGGGAGCAGCTCCAGAACGTCCAGAAGCACCTCCAGGAGCAGCTTCAGAGCCTCCGGGAGCAGCTCCAGAAGCAACCTCCAGAACGTCCGTAAGCTCCTCCAGGAGCAGCTTCAGAACATCCGGGAGCGGCTCCAGAATGTCCGGGAGCATCTCTGGAACCATCTCCAGCACCTCCCCCAAACCATCTCCAGAAGCACCTCCAGCAACATTGAGAGCAGCTCCAGAACCTCTGGGAGCACCTCCAGGAGCCTCTCCCAAACCATCTCCAGCCTCTCCCAAACCATCTCCACCACCTCTTCCAGAGCATCTCCAGGAGCATCTCCACCACCTCTGGGAGCAGCTCCAGCAGTATCTTCAGCACCTCTCCCAAATCATCTCCAGCCTCTCCCAAACCATCTCCACCACCTCTTCCAGAGCATCTCCAGGAGCATCTCCAGCACCTCTAGGAGCACCTCTGGAAAAATCTCCAGCACCTCTCCCAAATCATCTCCAGCACCTCCAGAAGCACCTCTGGGACCACCTCCACCACCTCTCCCGAACCACCTCCAACACTTCTGGAAGCACCTCAGCACCTCCAGAAGCACCTCCAGCACCCCTGGGAGCACCTCCAGCACCTCGCAGCGGCAGTTGGGACACGTCGCCTGCTCCTCCTTCACATCAGGTGCCCCTTGGGGCACTGCAAGCAGGGTCCCACCAGATCAGGGTCCCTCGGGAGCAGGGGCCCTCGGGTGCAGGGGCCCACGGGTGCAGGGGCCCACAGGAGCTGGCCCAGGGTGGGGCTGGGGGAAAACGGGGCAAAGGAAGGCGCCGGCGAGAGGAGAACACGTGGGGAAGCTCGGCACTGGGTGATGGCACCTCCAGAACCTCCGGGAGCAGCTCCAGAACCTCCAGGAGCAGCTCCAGAACCTCCAGGAGCAGCTCCAGAACCATCTCCAGAACATCTGGGAGCTCCTCCAAGAGCAGCTCCAGAGCCTCTGGGAGCAGCTCTGGGAGAAGCTCCAGAATGTCCAGGAGCATCTCTGGAACCATCTCCAGCACCTCTCCCAAACCATCTCCAGAAGCACCTCCAGCATCATTGACAGCAGCTCCAGAACCTCTGGGAGCACCTCCAGCACCTCTCCCAAACCATCTCCAGCCTCTCCCAAACCATCTCCAGAAGCACCTCCAGCACCATGGAGAGCAGCTCCAGAACCTCTGGGAGCACCTCCAGGAGCATCTCCACAACCTCCCGGAGAAGCTCCAGAGCCTTTGGGAGCAGCTCCAGAGCCTCCGGGAGCACCTCCAGGAGCATCTTCAGGAGCACCTCCAGGAGCATCTGGGAGCAGCTCCAGAACGTCCAGAAGCACCTCCAGGAGCACCTCCAGAGCCTCTGGGAGCAGCTCCAGAATGTCCAGGAGCATCTCTGGAACCATCTCCAGCACCTCTCCCAAACCATCTCCAGAAGCACCTCCAGCACCATTGAGAGCAGCTCCAGAACCTCTCGGAGCACCTCCAGCACCTCCCAAACCATCTCCAGCCTCTCTGGGAGCACCTCCAGCACCTCTTCCAGAGCATCTCTGGGAGCACCTCCAGCACCTCTTCCAGAGCATCTCCAGCACCTCTGGGAGCATCTCCAGCACCTCTGGGAGCATCTCCAGCACCTCTGGGAGCATCTCCAGCACCTCTGGGAGCATCTCCAGCACCTCTGGGAGCATCTCCAGCACCTCTCCCAAACCACCTCCAGAACCTCCGGGAGCACCTCCAGGAGCATCTCCAGCACCTCTGGGAGCAGCTCCAGCAGTATCTTCAGCACCTCTCCCAAATCATCTCCAGCCTCTCCCAAACCATCTCCACCACCTCTTCCAGAGCATCTCCAGGAGCATCTCCACCACCTCTTCCAAAGCATCTCCAGGAGCATCTCCACCACCTCTTCCAAAGCATCTCCAGGAGCATCTCCACCACCTCTTCCAAAGCATCTCCAGGAGCATCTCCACCACCTCTTCCAAAGCATCTCCAGGAGCATCTCCACCACCTCTTCCAGAGCACCTCCAGGAGCACCTCCACCACCTCTACCAGAGCACCTCCAGCACCTCTTCCAGAGCATCTCCAGCACCTCTGGGAGCATCTCCAGCATCTCTCCCAAACCACCTCCAGAACCTCCGGGAGCACCTCCAGGAGCATCTCCAGCACCTCTGGGAGCAGCTCCAGCAGTATCTTCAGCACCTCTCCCAAATCATCTCCAGCCTCTCCCAAACCATCTCCACCACCTCTTCCAAAGCATCTCCAGGAGCATCTCCAGCACCTCTGGGAGCACCTCTGGAAAAATCTCCAGCACCTCTCCCAGATCATCTCCAACACCTCCACAAGCAGCTCTGGGACCACCTCCACCACCTCTCCCAAACCACCTCCAACACCTCTGGAAGCACCTCAGCACCTCCAGAAGCACCTCCAGCACCCCTGGGAGCACCTCCAGCACCTCGCAGCGGCAGTTGGGACACGTCGCCTGCTCCTCCTTCACATCAGGTGCCCCTTGGGGCACTGCAAGCAGGGTCCCACCAGATCAGAGTCCCTCAGGAGCAGGGTCCCTCGGGTGCAGGGGCCCATGGGTGCAGGGGCCCATGGGAGCCGGCGCAGGGTGAGGCTGGGGGAAAACGAGGCAAAGGAAGGCGGTGGCGAGAGGAGAACACGTGGGGGAGCTCGGCACTGGGTGATGGCACCTCCAGAACATCCGGGAGCAGCTCCAGAACCTCCAGGAGCAGCACCAGAACCTCCAGGAGCAGCTCCAGGACCATCTCCAGAACATCCGGGAGCTCCTCCAGGAGCAGCTCCAGAGCCTCTGGGAGCAGCTCTGGGAGCAGCTCCAGAATGTCCAGGAGCATCTCTGGAACCATCTCCAGCACCTCTCCCAAACCATCTCCAGAAGCACCACCAGCACCATGGAGAGCAGCTCCAGAACCTCTGGGAGCACCTCCAGCACCTCTCCCAAACCATCTCCAGCCTCTCCCAAACCATCTCCAGAAGCACCTCCAGCACCATGGAGAGCAGCTCCAGAACCTCTGGGAGCACCTCCAGGAGCATCTCCACAACCTCCCGGAGAAGCTCCAGAGCCTTTGGGAGCACCTCCAGGAGCATCTTCAGGAGCACCTCCAGGAGCATCTTCAGGAGCACCTCCAAGGAGCATCTGGGAGCAGCTCCAGAACGTCCAGAAGCACCTCCAGAGCCTCTGGGAGCAGCTCTGGGAGCAGCTCCAGAATGTCCAGGAGCATCTCTGGAACCATCTCCAGCACCTCTCCCAAACCATCTCCAGAAGCATCTCCAGCACCTCCGGGAGCAGCTCCAGCAGTATCTTCAGCACCTCTCCCAAATCATCTCCAGCCTCTCCCAAACCATCTCCACCACCTCTTCCAGAGCATCTCCAGCACCTCCGGGAGCAGCTCCAGCAGTATCTTCAGCACCTCTCCCAAATCATCTCCAGCCTCTCCCAAACCATCTCCACCACCTCTTCCAGAGCATCTCCAGCACCTCCGGGAGCAGCTCCAGCAGTATCTTCAGCACCTCTCCCAAACCATCTCCAGCCTCTCCCAAACCATCTCCACCACCTCTTCCAGAGCATCTCCAGCACCTCTGGGAGCAGCTCCAGCACCTCTGGGAGCAGCTCCAGCACCTCTGGGAGCAGCTCCAGCAGTATCTTCAGCACCTCTCCCAAATCATCTCCAGCCTCTCCCAAACCATCTCCACCACCTCTTCCAGAGCATCTCCAGCACCTCTGGGAGCAGCTCCAGCACCTCTGGGAGCAGCTCCAGCACCTCTGGGAGCAGCTCCAGCAGTATCTTCAGCACCTCTCCCAAATCATCTCCAGCCTCTCCCAAACCATCTCCACCACCTCTTCCAGAGCATCTCCAGGAGCATCTCCAGCACCTCTGGGAGCACCTCTGGAAAAATCTCCAGCACCTCTCCCAGATCATCTCCAGCACCTCCGGAAGCAGCTCTGGGACCACCTCCACCACCTCTCCCAAACCACCTCCAACACCTCTGGAAGCACCTCAGCACCTCCGGAAGAACCTCCAGCACCCCTGGGAGCACCTCCAGCACCTCGCAGCGGCAGTTGGGACACGTCGCCTGCTCCTCCTTCACATCAGGTGCCCCTTGGGGCACTGCAAGCAGGGTCCCACCAGATCAGGGTCCCTCGGGTGCAGGGGCCCACGGGAGCCGGCGCAGGGTGGGGCTGGGGGAAAACGGGGCAAAGGAAGGCGGCGGCGAGAGGAGAACACGTGGGGAAGCTCGGCACTGGGTGATGGCACCTCCAGAACCTCCGGGAGCAGCTCCAGAACCTCCGGGAGCAGCACCAGAACCTCCGGGAGCAGCACCAGAACCTCCGGGAGCAGCTTCAGGACCATCTCCAGAACATCCGGGAGCTCCTCCAGGAGTAGCTCCAGAGCCTCTGGGAGCAGCTCTGGGAGCAGCTCCAGAATGTCCAGGAGCATCTCTGGAACCATCTCCAGCACCTCTCCCAAACCATCTCCAGAAGCACCTCCAGCACCATGGAGAGCAGCTCCAGAACCTCTGGGAGCACCTCCAGCACCTCTCCCAGAGCACCTCCAGCACCTCTCCCAAACCATCTCCAGCCACTCCCAAACCATCTCCACCACCTCTTCCAAAGCATCTCCAGGAGCATCTCCAGCACCTCTGGGAGCACCTCTGGAAAAATCTCCAGCACCTCTCCCAGATCATCTCCAACACCTCCACAAGCAGCTCTGGGACCACCTCCACCACCTCTCCCAAACCACCTCCAACACCTCTGGAAGCACCTCAGCACCTCCGGAAGAACCTCCAGCACCCCTGGGAGCACCTCCAGCACCTCCTGGAGCAGGAGCATCTCCACCACATCTCCCAAGCCACCTCCAGCACCTCTTCCAGAGCATCTCCAGGAGCATCTCCAGCACCTCTGGAATCACCTTCAGCACCTTCCAAACCACCTCCAGCACCTCTTCCAGAGCACCTCTCCCAGTTCATCTCCAGCACCTCTCCCAGTTCATCTCCAGCACCTCCGGAAGCAGCTCTGGGACCACCTCCACCACCTCTCCCAAACCACCTCCAACATCTCCGGAAGAACCTCCGGAAGCACCTCAGCACCTCCGGAAGAACCTCCGGAAGCACCTCCAGCACCTCCTGGAGCAGGAGCACCTCCAGCACCTCCTGGAGCGGAAGCACCTCCAGCACCTCCTGGAGCAGGAGCACCTCCAGCACCTCCTGGAGCAGGAGCACCTCCAGCACCTCTGGGAGCACCTCCAGCACCTCCTGGAAGCATCTCCAGCACCTCTGGGAGCACCTCCTGGAGCAGGAGCACCTCTTGCACCTCTGGGAGCACCTCCAGCACCTCCTGGAGCAGGAGCATCTCCAGCACCTCTGGGAGCACCTCCAGCACCTCCTGGAAGCATCTCCAGCACCTCTGGGAGCACCTCCTGGAGCAGGAGCACCTCTTGCACCTCTGGGAGCACCTCCAGCACCTCCTGGAGCAGGAGCATCTCCAGCACCTTCCAAAGCACCTCCAGCACCTCCTGGAGCAGGAGCATCTCCAGCACCTTCCAAAGCACCTCCAGCACCTCCTGGAGCAGGAGCATCTCCAGCACCTTCCAAAGCACCTCCAGCACCTCCTGGAGCAGGAGCATCTCCAGCACCTTCCAAAGCACCTCCAGCACCTCCTGGAGCAGGAGCATCTCCAGCACCTTCCAAAGC
This sequence comes from Tapera naevia, assembly GCA_033556795.1. NCBI lineage: Eukaryota > Metazoa > Chordata > Aves > Cuculiformes > Neomorphidae > Tapera > Tapera naevia. Next base: position 18,192 of record JAUMJJ010000301.1, on the reverse strand, counting down.
ACCTCCAGCACCTCCTGGAGCAGGAGCATCTCCAGCACCTTCCAAAGCACCTCCAGCACCTCCTGGAGCAGGAGCATCTCCAGCACCTTCCAAAGCACCTCCAGCACCTCCTGGAGCAGGAGCATCTCCAGCACCTTCCAAAGCACCTCCAGCACCTTCCAAAGCACCTCCAGCACCTCCTGGAGCAGGAGCATCTCCAGCACCTTCCAAAGCATCTCCAGCACCTTCCAAAGCACCTCCAGCACCTCCTGGAGCAGGAGCATCTCCAGCACCTTCCAAAGCACCTCCAGCACCTCTGGAACCACTTCCAGCACCTCCTGGAGCAGGAGCACCTCCAGCAGCCCTGGGACCACTTCGAGCACCTCCAGCGCCTCCTGGGAGCATCTCCAGCACCCCTGGGAGCACCTCCTGGAGCACCTCCAGCACCTCCTGGAGCACCTCCAGCACCTCCTGGAGCACCTCCAGCACCTCCTGGGAGCACCTCCAGCACCTCCTGGGAGCACCTCCAGCACCTCCTGGAGCGGGAGCATCTGCAGCACCTCTCCCAAACCACCTCCAGCACCTCTGGAAGTACCTCAGCACCTCCAGAAGCACCTCCAGAAACACATCCAGCACCTCCTGGAGCAGGAGCACCTCCAGCACCTTCCAAACCACCTCCAGCACCTCTGGGAGCACTTCCAGCACCTCCTGGAGCAGGAGCACCTCCACTACCTCTCCCAAACCACCTCCAGCACCTCCAGAAGCACCTCCAGAAGCACCTCCAGAAGCACCTCCAGAAGCACCTCCTGGAGCAGAAGCACCTCCAGAAGCACCTCCTGGAGCAGAAGCACCTCCAGAAGCACCTCCTGGAGCAGAAGCACCTCCAGAAGCACCTCCTGGAGCAGGAGCACCTCCAGAAGCACCTCCTGGAGCAGGAGCACCTCCAGAAGCACCTCCTGGAGCAGAAGCACCTCCAGCACCTCCTGGAGCAGAAGCACCTCCAGCACCTCCTGGAGCAGAAGCACCTCCAGCACCTCCTGGAGCAGGAGCACCTCCAGCACCTCCTGGAGCAGGAGCACCTCCAGCACCTCCTGGAGCAGGAGCACCTCCAGCATCTTCCAAACCACCTCCAGCACCCCTGGGACCACTTCCAGCACCTCCTGAAGCAGGAGCATCTCCAGCACCTCTGGGAGCACCTCCAGCACCCCTGGGAGCACCTCCTGGAGCACCTCCAGCACCTCCTGGAGCGGGAGCACCTCCACCACCTCTCCCAAACCACCTCCAGCACCTCCGGAAGTACCTCAGCACCTCCAGAAGCACCTCCAGAAACACATCCAGCACCTCCTGGAGCAGGAGCACCTCCAGCACCTTCCAAACCACTGCCAGCACCTCTGGGAGCACCTCCAGCACCTCCTGGAGCAGAAGCACCTCCAGTACCTCCTGGAGCAGGAGCACCTCCACCACCTCTCCCAAACCACCTCCAGAAGCACCTCCAGAAGCACCTCCAGAAGCACCTCCAGAAGCACCTCCAGAAGCACCTCCAGAAGCACCTCCTGGAGCAGGAGCACCTCCAGCATCTTCCAAACCACCTCCAGCACCTCTGGGAGCACTTCCAGCACCTCCTGGGAGCACCTCCATCACCTCCGGAAGCACCTCCAGCACCCCTGGGACCACTTCCAGCACCTCCTGAAGCAGAAGCACCTCCAGCACCTCTGGGAGCACCTCCAGCACCTCCGGGAGCACCTCCAGCACCTCTGGGAGCACCTCCTGGAGCAGGAGCACCTCCAGCACCTCCGGAAGCACCTCCAGCACCCCTGGGAGCACCTCCAGCACCTCCTGGAGCGGGAGCACCTCCAGCACCTCTGGGAGCACTTCCAGCACCTCCTGGGAGCACCTCCAGCACCTCCTGGGAGCACCTCCAGCACCTCCTGGGAGCACCTCCATCACCTCCTGGGAGCACCTCCAGCACCTCCTGGGAGCACCTCCAGCACCTCTCCCAAACCACCTCCAGCACCTCCAGAAGCACCTCAGCACCTCCAGAAGCACCTCCAGAAGCACCTCCAGAAGCACCTCCAGAAGCACCTCCAGAAGCACCTCCTGGAGCAGGAGCACCTCCAGCATCTTCCAAACCACCTCCAGCACCTCTGGGAGCACCTCCAGCACCTCCTGGAGCGGGAGCACCTCCAGCACCTCCTGGAGCGGGAGCACCTCCAGCACCTCCTGGAGCGGGAGCACCTCCAGCACCTCCTGGGAGCACCTCCAGCACCTCCTGGGAGCACCTCCAGCACCTCCTGGGAGCACCTCCAGCACCTCCGGGAGCAGGAGCATCTCCAGCACCTTCCAAAGCACCTCCAGCACCTCTGGAACCACTTCCAGCATCGCCTGGAGCAGGAGCATCTCCAGCACCTCCGGAAGCACCTCCGGCACCCCTGGGACCACTTCCAGCACCTCCTGGAGCAGGAGCACCTCCAGCACCTCCTGGAGCAGGAGCACCTCCAGCACCTCCTGGAGCAGGAGCACCTCCAGCACCTCCTGGAGCAGGAGCACCTCCAGCACCTTCCAAACCACCTCCAGCACCTCCTGGAGCACCTCCAGCACCTCCTGGAGCACCTCCAGCACCTCCTGGAGCACCTCCAGCACCTCCTGGAGCACCTCCAGCACCTCCACCACCTCTCCCAAACCACCTCCAGCACCTCCGGAAGTACCTCAGCACCTCCAGAAGCACCTCCAGAAACACATCCAGCACCTCCTGGAGCAGGAGCACCTCCAGTACCTTCCAAACCACTGCCAGCACCTCTGGGAGCACCTCCAGCACCTCCTGGAGCAGGAGCACCTCCAGTACCTCCTGGAGCAGGAGCACCTCCACCACCTCTCCCAAACCACCTCCAGCACCTCCAGAAGCACCTCCAGAAGCACCTCCAGAAGCACCTCCAGAAGCACCTCCAGAGGCACCTCCAGAGGCACCTCCAGAAGCACCTCCAGAAGCACCTCCTGGAGCAGGAGCACCTCCAGCATCTTCCAAACCACCTCCAGCACCTCTGGGAGCACTTCCAGCACCTCCTGGGAGCACCTCCATCACCTCCGGAAGCACCTCCAGCACCCCTGGGACCACTTCCAGCACCTCCTGAAGCAGGAGCATCTCCAGCACCTCTGGGAGCACCTCCAGCACCTCTGGGAGCACCTCCTGGAGCACCTCCTGGAGCAGGAGCACCTCCAGCACCTCCGGAAGCACCTCCAGCACCCCTGGGAGCACCTCCAGCACCTCCTGGAGCGGGAGCACCTCCAGCACCTCTGGGAGCACTTCCAGCACCTCCTGGAGCAGGAGCATCTCCAGCACCTCTCCCAAACCACCTCCAGCACCTCCGGAAGCACCTCAGCACCTCCAGAAGCACCTCCAGAAGCACCTCCAGAAGCACCTCCAGAAGCAGGAGCACCTCCAGCACCTTCCAAACCACCTCCAGCACCTCTGGGAGCACCTCCAGCACCTCCTGGAGCAGGAGCACCTCCAGCACCTCTCCCAAACCACCTCCAGCACCTCTAGAAGCACCTCAGCACCTCCTGGGAGCACCTCCAGCACCTCCAGCACCTCTGGGAGCATCTCCAGCACCTCCTGGGAGCATCTCCAGCACCTCCTGGGAGCATCTCCAGCACCTCCTGGGAGCATCTCCAGCACCTCCTGGGAGCATCTCCAGCACCTCCTGGGAGCATCTCCAGCACCTCCTGGAGCAGGAGCACCTCCAGCACCTTCCAAACCACCTCCAGCACCCCTGGGAGCACTTCCAGCACCTCCTGGAGCAGGAGCACCTCCAGCACCTTCCAAACCACCTCCAGCACCTCTGGGAGCACTTCCAGCACCTCCTGGAGCAGGAGCACCTCCAGCACCTCCTGGGAGCACCTCCAGCACCTCCGGGAGCACCTCTGAGAGCATCTCCAGCACCTCTCCCAAACCACCTCCAGCACCTCTAGAAGCACCTCAGCACCTCCTGGGAGCACCTCCAGCACATCCTGGAGCAGGAGCACCTCCAGCACCTCTGGGAGCACCTCCAGCACCTCTGGGAGCACCTCCAGCACCTCCTGGAGCAGGAGCACCTCCAGCACCTCCTTGGAGCACCTCCAGCACCTCCTGGGAGCACCTCCAGCACCTCCTGGGAGCACCTCCAGCACCTCCTGGAGCGGGAGCATCTGCAGCACCTCTCCCAAACCACCTCCAGCACCTCTGGAAGTACCTCAGCACCTCCAGAAGCACCTCCAGAAACACATCCAGCACCTCCTGGAGCAGGAGCACCTCCAGCACCTTCCAAACCACCTCCAGCACCTCTGGGAGCACTTCCAGCACCTCCTGGAGCAGGAGCACCTCCACCACCTCTCCCAAACCACCTCCAGCACCTCCAGAAGCACCTCCAGAAGCACCTCCAGAAGCACCTCCAGAAGCACCTCCAGAAGCACCTCCAGAAGCACCTCCAGAAGCACCTCCAGAAGCACCTCCAGAAGCACCTCCTGGAGCAGGAGCACCTCCAGCATCTTCCAAACCACCTCCAGCACCTCTGGGAGCACTTCCAGCACCTCCTGGGAGCACCTCCATCACCTCCGGAAGCACCTCCAGCACCCCTGGGACCACTTCCAGCACCTCCTGAAGCAGAAGCACCTCCAGCACCTCTGGGAGCACTTCCAGCACCTACTGGGAGCACCTCCAGCACCTCTGGGAGCACTTCCAGCACCTCCTGGGAGCACTTCCAGCACCTCCTGGGAGCACCTCCTGGAGCAGGAGCACCTCCAGAAGCACCTCCAGCACCCCTGGGAGCACCTCCAGCACCTCCTGGAGCGGGAGCACCTCCAGCACCTCTGGGAGCACTTCCAGCACCTACTGGGAGCACTTCCAGCACCTCCTGGGAGCACTTCCAGCACCTCCTGGGAGCACCTCCAGCACCTCCTGGGAGCACCTCCAGCACCTCCTGGGAGCACCTCCAGCACCTCCTGGGAGCACCTCCAGCACCTCCTGGGAGCACCTCCAGCACCTCTCCCAAACCACCTCCAGCACCTCCGGAAGCACCTCAGCACCTCCAGAAGCACCTCCAGAAGCACCTCCAGAAGCACCTCCTGGAGCAGGAGCACCTCCAGCATCTTCCAAACCACCTCCAGCACCTCTGGGAGCACCTCCAGCACCTCCTGGAGCGGGAGCACCTCCAGCACCTCCTGGAGCGGGAGCACCTCCAGCACCTCCTGGAGCGGGAGCACCTCCAGCACCTCCTGGGAGCACCTCCAGCACCTCCTGGGAGCACCTCCAGCACCTCCTGGGAGCACCTCCAGCACCTCCTGGAGCACCTCCAGCACCTCCTGGAGCACCTCCAGCACCTCTGGGAGCACTTCCAGCACCTCCGGGAGCACCTCCAGCACCTCCGGGAGCAGGAGCATCTCCAGCACCTTCCAAAGCACCTCCAGCACCTCTGGAACCACTTCCAGCATCGCCTGGAGCAGGAGCATCTCCAGCACCTCCGGAAGCACCTCCGGCACCCCTGGGACCACTTCCAGCACCTCCTGGGAGCATCTCCAGCACCCCTGGGAGCACATCCAGCACCTCCTGGAGCAGGAGCACCTTCAGCACCTCCTGGGAGCACTTCCAGCACCCCTGGGAGCACCTCCAGCACCTCCTGGAGCACCTCCAGCACCTTCCAAAGCACCTCGAGCACCTCTCCCAGACCATCTCCACCACCTCTGGAATCATCTCCAGCTCCCCCAGCCCCTCCCAAACCACTTCCGGCCTCTCCAGGAGCATCTCCGAGAGCATCTCCAGGAGCAGGGGCTGTTCCCAATGGGGAGACAACGGGGCAAACTGGGCAAACTGGGGGGGGACAACTGGGCAAACTGGGGGGGGACAACTGGGCAAACTGGGGGGGGACAACTGGGCAAACTGGGGGGGGACAACTGGGCAAACTGGGGGGGGACAACTGGGCAAACTGGAGGGGGAAACCAACTGGGCAAACTGGGGGGGGAGGAACCAACTGGGAAAACTGGGGGGGGGGGAAACCAACTGGGCAAACTGGGGGGGGGACACCGACTGGGCAAACTGGGGGGGGGACACCGACTGGGCAAACTGGGGGGGGGACACCGACTGGGCAAACTGGGGGGGGGACACCGACTGGGCAAACTGGGGGGGGGACACCGACTGGGCAAACTGGGGGAGGGGAAACCGACTGGGCAAACTGGGGGAGGGGAAACCAACTGGGCAAACTGGGGGGGGGGAAACCGACTGGGCAAACTGGGGGGGGGAACCAACTGGGCAAACTGGGGGGGGGGAAACCAACTGGGCAAACTGGGGGAGGAAACCAACTGGGCAAACTGGGGGGGGGGAATCCAACTGAGTAAACTGGGGGGGGAACCCGACTGGGCAAACTGGGGGGGGAACCCGACTGGGCAAACTGGGTGGGAAACCAACTGGGCAAACTGGGTGGGGAACCCAACTGGGCAAACTGGGGGGGGAACCCAACTGGGCAAACTGGGGGGGGAACCCAACTGGGCAAACTGGGGGGGGAACCCAACTGGGCAAACTGGGGGGGGAACCGACTGGGCAAACTGGGGGGGGAACCGACTGGGCAAACTGGGGGGGGAACCCGACTGGGCAAACTGGGGGGGGAACCCGACTGGGCAAACTGGGGGGGGAACCCGACTGGGCAAACTGGGGGGGGAACCCGACTGGGCAAACTGGGGGGGGAACCCGACTGGGCAAACTGGGGGGGGAACCCAACTGGGCAAACTGGGGGGGGAACCCAACTGGGCAAACTGGGGGGGGAACCCAACTGGGCAAACTGGGGGGGGAACCCAACTGGGCAAACTGGGGGGGGAACCCAACTGGGCAAACTGGGGGGGGAACCAACTGGGCAAACTGGGGGGGGAAACCAACTGGGCAAACTGGGGGAGGGGAAACCAACTGGGCAAACTGGGGGAGGGGAAACCAACTGGGCAAACTGGGGGAGGGGAAACCAACTGGGCAAACTGGGGGAGGGGAAACCAACTGGGCAAACTGGGGGAGGGGAAACCAACTGGGCAAACTGGGGGAGGGGAAACCAACTGGGCAAACTGGGGGAGGGGAAACCAACTGGGCAAACTGGGGGAGGGGAAACCAACTGGGCAAACTGGGGGAGGGGAAACCAACTGGGCAAACTGGGGGGGAAAAACCAACTGGGCAAACTGGGGGGGGAAACCAACTGGGCAAACTGGGGGGGGAAACCAACTGGGTAAACTGGGGGGGGGAATCCAACTGGGTAAACTGGGGGGGGAACCAACTGGGTAAACTGGGGGGGGAACCAACTGGGCAAACTGGGGGGGGAACCCAACTGGGTAAACTGGGGGGGGAACCCAACTGGGTAAACTGGGGGGGGGGGCGAAACCAACTGGGCAAACTGGGGGGGGGGGGGGAAACCAACTGGGCAAACTGGGAAAAAAGGGGGGAGGGGGGAAACAGGAAGGCCCTTGGTGGCCACTGAAGGGCCTTCAGTGGCCCAGTTGGGGGTGGGGGGGGGGGCTCAGTGAGGTTGGTGGCAACCAAGGGGGTCTCAGTGGCCACTAAGGCTCTCGGTGGCCACCCAGAGGATTTGGTGGCCACGGAGGGGATTCAGTGGCCCACAAAGGAATGGGAACGCCCGGGGGGGGGGGTCAGTGGCCACTGAGGGTCTTGGTGGCCACTGGGGGGGGTTCAGTGGCCACCGAGGGAATAGGAAGGCCCTGGGGGGGTTCAGTGGCCACTGAAGGTCTCGGTGGCCACCCAGGGGATTCGGTGGCCACTGAGGGAATGGGGAGGCCCTGGGGGAGGTCAGTGGCCACTGAGGGGGTTCAGTGGCCACTGAGGGAATAGGAAGGCCCTGGGGGGGTTCAGTGGCCACTGAGGGTCTTGGTGGCCACTGGGGGGGTTTCAGTGGCCCGTGAGGGGGGGTTGGTCACCACTGAGTTTCTCTGTGGCCACTGGGGAGGGTTCAGTGGCCACTGAGGGAATAGAAAGACCCTGGGGGGTTCAGTGGCCCCTGAGGGTCTTGGTGGCCACTGGGGGGATTCAGTGGCCCACAAAGGAATGAGAAGGCCCTGGGGAGTTCAGTGGCCCATGAGGGTCTTGATGGCCACTGGGGGGGGGTTTAGTGGCCACTGAAGGTCTCGGTGGCCACCCAGGGGATTCGGTGGCCACTGAGGGAATGGGGAGGCCCTGGGGGAGGTCAGTGGCCACTGAGGGGGTTCAGTGGCCACTGAGAGGGTAGGAAGGCCCTGGAGGGTTCAGTGGCCACTGAGGGTCTTGGTAGCCACCCAGGGGATTTGGTGGCCACTGAGGGTCTTGGTGGCCACTGAGGGGGGTTCAGTGGCCACTGAGGGAATAGGAAGACCTTGGTGGGTTCAGTGGCCCCTGAGGGTCTTGGTGGCCACGGAGTGGGGTTCAGTGGCCACTGAGGGAATGGGGAGGCCCTGAGGGAGGTCAGTGGCCACTGAGGGGTTTCAGTGGCCACTGAGGGAATGGAAAGGCCCTGGGGGGGTTCAGTGGCCATTGAGGGTCTTGGTGGCCACTGGGGGGGTTTCAGTGGCCCGTGAGGGGGGGTTGGTCACCACTGAGTTTCTCGGTGGCCACTGGGGAGGGTTCAGTGGCCACTAAGGGAATAGAAAGACCCTGGGGGGTTCAGTGGCCCCTGAGGGTCTTGGTGGCCACTGGGGGGATTCAGTGGCCCACGAAGGAATGAGAAGGCCCTGGGGAGTTCAGTGGCCAATGAGGGTCTTGATGGCCACTGGGGGGGGGGGTTCAGTGGCCACTGAAGGTCTCGGTGGCCACCCAGGGTATTCGGTGGCCACTGAGGGAATGGGGAGTCCCTGGGGGAGGTCAGTGGCCACTGAGGGGGTTCAGTGGCCACTGAGAGGGTAGGAAGGCCCTGGGGGGTTCAGTGGCCACTGAGGGTCTTGGTAGCCACTGGGGGGATTCAGTGGCCACTGAGGGTCTTGGTGGCCACTGAGGGGGGTTCAGTGGCCACTGAGGGAATAGGAAGGCCCTGGGGGGTTCAGTGGCCACTGAGGGTCTTGGTGGCCACGGAGTGCGGTTCAGTGGCCACTGAGGGAATGGGGAGTCCCTGGGGGAGGTCAGTGGCCACTGAGGGGGTTCAGTGGCCACTGAGGGAATAGGAAGGCCCTGGGGGGTTCAGTGGCCCCTGAGGGTCTTGGTAGCCACCCAGGGGATTTGGTGGCCACTGAGGGTCTTGGTGGCCACTGAGGGGGGTTCAGTGGCCACTGAGGGAATAGGAAGGCCCTGGGGGGTTCAGTGGCCACTGAGGGTCTTGGTGGCCACTGGGGGGGGGTCAGTGGCCCATGAGGGAATGGAAAGGCCCTGGTGGGTTCAGTGGCCATTGAGGGTCTTGGTGGCCACTGGGGGGGTTTCATTGGCCCGTGTGGGGGGGTTGGTCACCACTGAGGGTCTCGGTGGCCACTGGGAAGGGTTCAGTGGCCACTGAGGGAATAGAAAGACCCTGGGGGGTTCAGTGGCCACTGAGGGTCTTGGTGGCCACGGAGTGGGGTTCAGTGGCCCACAAAGGAATGGGAAGGCCCTGGGGGAGTTCAGTGGCCAATGAGGGTCTTGATGGCCACTGGGGGGGGGGGGGTTTAGTGGCCACTGAAGGTCTCGGTGGCCACCCAGGGGATTCGGTGGCCACTGAGGGAATGGGGAGGCCCTGGGGGAGGTCAGTGGCCACTGAGGGGGTTCAGTGGCCACTGAGGGAATGGAAAGGCCCTGGGGGGTTCAGTGGCCACTGAGGGTCTCGGTGGCCACTGGGGGGGGTTCAGTGGCCACTGAGGGAATAGGAAGACCCTGGGGGGTTCAGTGGCCACTGAGGGTCTTGGTGGCCACTGGGGGGGATTCAGTGGCCCATGAGGGAATGGAAAGGCCCTGGGGGGTTCAGTGGCCACTGAGGGTCTCAGTGGCCGCTGGGGGGGGTTCAGTGGCCACTGAGGGAATGGAAAGGCCCTGGGGGGTTCAGTGGCTCCTGAGGGTCTTGGTGGCCACTGGGGGGGGTTCAGTGGCCACTGGGGGAATGGGGAGGCCCTGGGGGAGGTCAGTGGCCACTGAGGGGGTTCAGTGGCCACCCAGGGGATTCGGTGGCCACTGAGGATCTTGGTGGCCACATGGGGGAGATCAGTGGCCACTGAGGAAACGGGAAGGCCCTGGGGGGTTCAGTGACCCCTGAGGGTCTCAGTGGCCACTGAGGGGTGTTCAGTGGCCCATGAGGGAATGGAAAGGCCCTGCTGGGGGTAGAGGGGGGGTCAGTGGCCACTGAGGATCTCAGTAGCCCTGGGAGGGAGTTGGTAGCCACGGGGGGGGGAGTTCAGTGGCCACTGGAGGAACTGGAAGGCCCTGGGTGGAGTTGGTGACCCCTGAGGGTCTTGGTGGCCACTGAGGGGATTCAGTGGCCACTGAGGGAACAGGAAGGCCCTGGGGGGTTTCAGTGACCCCTGAGGGTCTCAGTGGCCACTGGGGGGTGTTCAGTGGCCCATGAGGGAATGGAAAGGCCCTGCTGGGGGTAGAAGGGGGGGGCAGTGGCCACTGAGGATTTCAGTAGCCCCGGGAGGGAGCTGGTAGCCACGGGGGGAGTTCAGTGGCCACTGGGGGAACTGGAAGGCCCTGGGTGGAGTTGGTGACCTCTGAGGGTCTTGGTGGCCACTGAGGGGATTCAGTGGCCCATGAGGGAATGGAAAGACCCTGCTGGGGGGTTCAGTGACCCCTGAGGGTCATGGTGGCCACTGGGGGGGTTTCAGTGGCCACTGAGGGAATAGGAAGGCCCTGGGGGGGTTCAGTGGCCACTGAGGGTCTTGGTGGCCACTGGGGGGGTTTCAGTGGCCACGGAGGGAATGGAAAGGCCCTGGGGGGTTCAGTGGCTCCTGAGGGTCTTCGTAGCCACAGGGGGGAGATCAGTGGCCACTGAGGGTCTCGGTGGCCACCCAGGGGATTTGGTGGCCACTGAGGATCTTGGTGGCCACAGGGGGGGGGTTTCAGTAGCCACTGAGGGAACAGGAAGGCCCTGGGGGGGTTCAGTGACCCCTGAGGGTCTCGGTGGCCACTGAGGGGTTTTCAGTGGCCCATGAGGGAATGGAAAGGCCCTGCTGGGGGTAGAGGGGGGGTCAGTGGCCACTAAGGATTTCAGTAGCCCCGGGAGGGAGTTGGTAGCCACGGGGGGAGTTCAGTGGCCACTGGGGGAACTGGAAGGCCCTGGGGGGGGGGTGGTGACCTCTGAGGGTCTTGGTGGCCACTGAGGGGATTCAGTGGCCACTAGGGGAATGGAAAGACCCTGCTGGGGGGGTTCAGTGACCCTTGAGGGTCTCAGTGGCCACTGGGGGGGGTTGAGTGGCCACTGGGGGAACTGGAAGGCCCTGGGGGGGGGTGGTGACCTCTGAGGGTCTTGGTGGCCACTGAGGGGATTCAGTGGCCCATGAGGGAATGGAAAGGCCCTGCTGGGGGTAGAGGGGGGGGGTCAGTGGCCACTGAGGATCTCAGTAGCCCTGGGAGGGAGTTGGTAGCCACGGGGGGAGTTCAGTGGCCACTGGGGGAACTGGAAGGCCCTGGGTGGAGTTGGTGACCTCTGAGGGTCTTGGTGGCCACTGAGGGGATTCAGTGGCCACTGGGGGAATGGAAAGACCCTACTGGGGGGTTCAGTGACCCTTGAGGGTCTTGGGGGCCACTGGGGGAGGTTCAGTGGCCACTGGGGGAACAGGAAGGCCCTGGGGGGGTTCAGTGACCCCTGAGGGTCTCGGTGGCCACTGGGGGGGGTTCAGTGGCCACTGAGGGAACATGAAGGCCCTGGGGGGGTTCAGTGACCCCTGAGGGTCTCGGTGGCCACTGAGGGGATTCAGTGGCCCATGAGGGAATGGAAAGGCCCTGCTGGGGGTAGAGGGGGGGTCAGTGGCCACTGAGGATCTCAGTAGCCCTGGGAGGGAGTTGGTAGCCACGGGGGGAGTTCAGTGGCCACTGGGGGAACTGGAAGGCCCTGGGTGGAGTTGGTGACCTCTGAGGGTCTTGGTGGCCACTGAGGGGATTCAGTGGCCACTGAGGGAATGGAAAGGCCCTGCTGGGGGTAGAGGGGGGGTCAGTGGCCACTCAGGATTTCAGTAGCCCCGGGAGGGAGCTGGTAGCCACGGGGGGGGGAGTTCAGTGGCCACTGGGGGAACTGGAAGGCCCTGGGTGGAGTTGGTGACCCCTGAGGGTCTTGGTGGCCACTGAGGGGATTCAGTGGCCACTGAGGGAATGGAAAGACCCTGCTGGGGGGTTCAGTGACCCCTGAGGGTCTCGGTGGCCACTGGGGGGGGTTCAGTGGCCACTGGGGGAACAGGAAGGCCCTGGGGGGGTTCAGTGACCCCTGAGGGTCTCGGTGGCCACTGGGGGGGGTTCAGTGGCCACTGAGGGAACAGGAAGGCCCTAGGGAGGTTCAGTGACCCCTGAGGGTCTTGGTGGCCACTGAGGGGATTCAGTGGCCCATGAGGGAATGGAAAGGCCCTGCTGGGGGTAGAGGGGGGGTCAGTGGCCACTGAGGATTTCAGTAGCCCCGGGAGGGAGCTGGTAGCCACGGGGGGAGTTCAGTGGCCACTGGGGGAACTGGAAGGCCCTGGGGGGGGGTGGTGACCTCTGAGGGTCTTGGTGGCCACTGAGGGGATTCAGTGGCCACTGAGGGAACAGGAAGGCCCTGGGGGGGTTCAGTGACCCCTGAGGGTCTCGGTGGCCACTGGGCAGGGTTCAGTGGCCACTGGGGGAACAGGAAGGCCCTGGGGGGGTTCAGTGACCCCTGAGGGTCTCGGTGGCCACTGGGGGGGGTTCAGTGGCCCATGAGGGAATGGAAAGGCCCTGCTGGGGGTAGAGGGGGGGTCAGTGGCCACTCAGGATTTCAGTAGCCCCGGGAGGGAGCTGGTAGCCATGGGGGGAGTTCATTGGCCACTGGGGGAACTGGAAGGCCCTGGGGGGGGGTGGTGACCTCTGAGGGTCTTGGTGGCCACTGAGGGGATTCAGTGGCCACTGGGGGAATGGAAAGACCCTACTGGGGGGTTCAGTGACCCTTGAGGGTCTTGGGGGCCACTGGGGGGGGGTTCAGTGGCCACTGAGGGAACAGGAAGGCCCTGGGGGGGTTCAGTGACCCCTGAGGGTCTCGGTGGCCACTGGGGGGGGTTCAGTGGCCCATGAGGGAATGGAAAGGCCCTGCTGGGGGTAGAGGGGGGGTCAGTGGCCACTGAGGATTTCAGTAGCCCCGGGAGGGAGTTGGTAGCCATGGGGGGGGTTCAGTGGCCACTGGGGGAACAGGAAGGCCCTGGGGGGGTTCAGTGACCCCTGAGGGTCTTGGTGGCCACTTAGGGGATTCAGTTGGCCCATGAGGGAATGGAAAGGCCCTGCTGGGGGGTTCAGTGACCCTTGATGGTCTCGGTGGCCACTGGGGAGGGCTCAGTGGCCACTGGGGGAACAGGAAGGCCCTGGGGGTTTCAGTGACCCTTGAGGGTCTCGGTGGCCACTGGGGAGGGCTCAGTGGCCACTGGGGGAACAGGAAGGCCCTGGGGGGGTTCAGTGACTCCTGAGGGTCTCGGTGGCCACTGGGGAGGGTTCAGTGGCCACTGAGGGAACAGGAAGGCCCTAGGGAGGTTCAGTGACCCCTGAGGGTCTTGGTGGCCACTGAGGGGATTCAGTGGCCACTGAGGGAATGGAAAGGCCCTGCTGGGGGTAGAGGGGGGGTCAGTGGCCACTGAGGATCTCAGTAGCCCTGGGAGGGAGCTGGTAGCCACGGGGGGAGTTCAGTGGCCACTGGGGGAACTGGAAGGCCCTGGGTGGAGTTGGTGACCTCTGAGGGTCTTGGTGGCCACTGAGGGGATTCAGTGGCCACTGAGGGAATGGAAAGACCCTGCTGGGGGGTTCAGTGACCCCTGAGGGTCTCGGTGGCCACTGGGGGGGGTTCAGTGGCCCATGAGGGAATGGAAAGGCCCTGCTGGGGGTAGAGGGGGGGGTCAGTGGCCACTCAGGATTTCAGTAACCCCGGGAGGGAGCTGGTAGCCACGGGGGGAGTTCAGTGGCCACTGGGGGAACTGGAAGGCCCTGGGTGGAGTTAGTGACCTCTGAGGGTCTTGGTGGCCACTGAGGGGATTCAGTGGCCACTGGGTGAATGGAAAGACCCTACTGGGGGGTTCAGTGACCCTTGAGGGTCTTGGGGGCCACTGGGGGAGGTTCAGTGGCCACTGGGGGAACAGGAAGGCCCTGGGGGGGTTCAGTGACCCCTGAGGGTCTCGGTGGCCACTGGGGGGGGTTCAGTGGCCACTGAGGGAACAGGAAGGCCCTGGGGGGGTTCAGTGACCCCTGAGGGTCTCGGTGGCCACTGGGGGGGGTTCAGTGGCCACTGGGGGAACTGGAAGGCCCTGGGGGGGGGTGGTGACCTCTGAGGGTCTTGGTGGCCACTGAGGGGATTCAGTGGCCCATGAGGGAATGGAAAGGCCCTGCTGGGGGTAGAGGGGGGGGGTCAGTGGCCACTGAGGATCTCAGTAGCCCTGGGAGGGAGTTGGTAGCCACGGGGGGAGTTCAGTGGCCACTGGGGGAACTGGAAGGCCCTGGGTGGAGTTGGTGACCTCTGAGGGTCTTGGTGGCCACTGAGGGGATTCAGTGGCCACTGGGGGAATGGAAAGACCCTACTGGGGGGTTCAGTGACCCTTGAGGGTCTTGGGGGCCACTGGGGGAGGTTCAGTGGCCACTGGGGGAACAGGAAGGCCCTGGGGGGGTTCAGTGACCCCTGAGGGTCTCGGTGGCCACTGAGGGGATTCAGTGGCCCATGAGGGAATGGAAAGGCCCTGCTGGGGGTAGAGGGGGGGTCAGTGGCCACTGAGGATCTCAGTAGCCCTGGGAGGGAGTTGGTAGCCACGGGGGGAGTTCAGTGGCCACTGGGGGAACTGGAAGGCCCTGGGTGGAGTTGGTGACCTCTGAGGGTCTTGGTGGCCACTGAGGGGATTCAGTGGCCACTGAGGGAATGGAAAGGCCCTGCTGGGGGTAGAGGGGGGGTCAGTGGCCACTCAGGATTTCAGTAGCCCCGGGAGGGAGCTGGTAGCCACGGGGGGGGAGTTCAGTGGCCACTGGGGGAACTGGAAGGCCCTGGGTGGAGTTGGTGACCCCTGAGGGTCTTGGTGGCCACTGAGGGGATTCAGTGGCCACTGAGGGAATGGAAAGACCCTGCTGGGGGGTTCAGTGACCCCTGAGGGTCTCGGTGGCCACTGGGGGGGGTTCAGTGGCCACTGGGGGAACAGGAAGGCCCTGGGGGGGTTCAGTGACCCCTGAGGGTCTCGGTGGCCACTGGGGGGGGTTCAGTGGCCACTGAGGGAACAGGAAGGCCCTAGGGAGGTTCAGTGACCCCTGAGGGTCTTGGTGGCCACTGAGGGGATTCAGTGGCCCATGAGGGAATGGAAAGGCCCTGCTGGGGGTAGAGGGGGGGTCAGTGGCCACTGAGGATTTCAGTAGCCCCGGGAGGGAGCTGGTAGCCACGGGGGGAGTTCAGTGGCCACTGGGGGAACTGGAAGGCCCTGGTGGGGGGGTGGTGACCTCTGAGGGTCTTGGTGGCCACTGAGGGGATTCAGTGGCCACTGAGGGAACAGGAAGGCCCTGGGGGGGTTCAGTGACCCCTGAGGGTCTCGGTGGCCACTGGGCAGGGTTCAGTGGCCACTGGGGGAACAGGAAGGCCCTGGGGGGGTTCAGTGACCCCTGAGGGTCTCGGTGGCCACTGGGGGGGGTTCAGTGGCCCATGAGGGAATGGAAAGGCCCTGCTGGGGGTAGAGGGGGGGTCAGTGGCCACTCAGGATTTCAGTAGCCCCGGGAGGGAGCTGGTAGCCATGGGGGGAGTTCATTGGCCACTGGGGGAACTGGAAGGCCCTGGGGGGGGGGTGGTGACCTCTGAGGGTCTTGGTGGCCACTGAGGGGATTCAGTGGCCACTGGGGGAATGGAAAGACCCTACTGGGGGGTTCAGTGACCCTTGAGGGTCTTGGGGGCCACTGGGGGGGGTTCAGTGGCCACTGAGGGAACAGGAAGGCCCTGGGGGGGTTCAGTGACCCCTGAGGGTCTCGGTGGCCACTGGGGGGGGTTCAGTGGCCCATGAGGGAATGGAAAGGCCCTGCTGGGGGTAGAGGGGGGGTCAGTGGCCACTGAGGATTTCAGTAGCCCCGGGAGGGAGTTGGTAGCCATGGGGGGGGTTCAGTGGCCACTGGGGGAACAGGAAGGCCCTGGGGGGGTTCAGTGACCCCTGAGGGTCTTGGTGGCCACTGAGGGGATTCAGTGGCCCATGAGGGAATGGAAAGGCCCTGCTGGGGGGTTCAGTGACCCTTGAGGGTCTCGGTGGCCACTGGGGAGGGCTCAGTGGCCACTGGGGGGAACAGGAAGGCCCTGGGGGGGTTCAGTGACCCTTGAGGGTCTCGGTGGCCACTGGGGAGGGCTCAGTGGCCACTGGGGGAACAGGAAGGCCCTGGGGGGGTTCAGTGACTCCTGAGGGTCTCGGTGGCCACTGGGGAGGGTTCAGTGGCCACTGAGGGAACAGGAAGGCCCTAGGGAGGTTCAGTGACCCCTGAGGGTCTTGGTGGCCACTGAGGGGATTCAGTGGCCACTGAGGGAATGGAAAGGCCCTGCTGGGGGTAGAGGGGGGGTCAGTGGCCACTGAGGATCTCAGTAGCCCTGGGAGGGAGCTGGTAGCCACGGGGGGAGTTCAGTGGCCACTGGGGGAACTGGAAGGCCCTGGGTGGAGTTGGTGACCTCTGAGGGTCTTGGTGGCCACTGAGGGGATTCAGTGGCCACTGAGGGAATGGAAAGACCCTGCTGGGGGGTTCAGTGACCCCTGAGGGTCTCGGTGGCCACTGGGGGGGGTTCAGTGGCCCATGAGGGAATGGAAAGGCCCTGCTGGGGGTAGAGGGGGGGTCAGTGGCCACTCAGGATTTCAGTAACCCCGGGAGGGAGCTGGTAGCCACGGGGGGAGTTCAGTGGCCACTGGGGGAACTGGAAGGCCCTGGGTGGAGTTAGTGACCTCTGAGGGTCTTGGTGGCCACTGAGGGGATTCAGTGGCCACTGGGTGAATGGAAAGACCCTACTGGGGGGTTCAGTGACCCTTGAGGGTCTTGGGGGCCACTGGGGGAGGTTCAGTGGCCACTGGGGGAACAGGAAGGCCCTGGGGGGGTTCAGTGACCCCTGAGGGTCTCGGTGGCCACTGGGGGGGGTTCAGTGGCCACTGAGGGAACAGGAAGGCCCTGGGGGGGTTCAGTGACCCCTGAGGGTCTCGGTGGCCACTGGGGGGGGTTCAGTGGCCACTGGGGAACAGGAAGGCCCTGGGGGGTTTCAGTGACCCCTGAGGGTCTCAGTGGCCACTGGGGGGGGTTCAGTGGCCCATGAGGGAATGGAAAGGCCCTGCTGGGGGTAGAGGGGGGGTCAGTGGCCACTGAGGATTTCAGTAGCCCCGGGAGGGAGCTGGTAGCCACGGGGGGAGTTCAGTGGCCACTGGGGGAACTGGAAGGCCCTGGGGGGGGGTGGTGACCTCTGAGGGTCTTGGTGGCCACTGAGGGGATTCAGTGGCCCATGAGGGAATGGAAAGGCCCTGCTGGGGGTAGGGGGGGGGGTCAGTGGCCACTGAGGATCTCAGTAGCCCTGGGAGGGAGCTGGTAGCCACGGGGGGAGTTCAGTGGCCACTGGGGGAACTGGAAGGCCCTGGGTGGAGTTGGTGACCTCTGAGGGTCTTGGTGGCCACTGAGGGGATTCAGTGGCCACTGGGGGAATGGAAAGACCCTACTGGGGGGTTCAGTGACCCTTGAGGGTCTTGGGGGCCACTGGGGGAGGTTCAGTGGCCACTGGGGGAACAGGAAGGCCCTGGGGGGTTCAGTGACCCCTGAGGGTCTCGGTGGCCACTGGGGGGGGTTCAGTGGCCACTGGGGGAACAGGAAGGCCCTGGGGGGGTTCAGTGACCCCTGAGGGTCTCAGTGGCCACTGGGGAGGGTTCAGTGGCCACTGAGGGAACAGGAAGGCCCTGGGGGGGTTCAGTGACCCCTGAGGGTCTTGGTGGCCACTGAGGGGATTCAGTGGCCCATGAGGGAATGGAAAGGCCCTGCTGGGGGTAGAGGGGGGGTCAGTGGCCACTGAGGATTTCAGTAGCCCCGGGAGGGAGCTGGTAGCCACGGGGGGAGTTCATTGGCCACTGGGGGAACTGGAAGGCCCTGGGGGG